>CM043700.1:31757500-31967500 GCA_023935145.1 Bretschneidera sinensis | reverse complement strand
TACAATTTTAGGAAGATCAAAGTTGCTAAACTCTTTCAATATAACAACCAAAAAGTCTCAATACACCCAAAGATCTCAACCTAAATCTAATTGTAACTGCTCTCTCTACTTGATAACTCAAAACCTTAATATACCCAAAACTCTTATCCTAAACTCTCATCCTAGCTCTAGAAGTAAACCACTCTGATTTACAATATATATTGGAATTATGTGTCTCAAACTTTCTCTAAAATACCTTTTATATAAATAATATTTTCTTTATACTACTAGAAAAAAAACAATATAAGAGACGACTACTTCTATTTCTACTGGAACAAACAATCATCAAATAATAAAGTATTATTATACTCTTATCATAATAAACAATTACAAAATAAGAAATCATTTTCTTTAATCCTCAAAATCCTAACAATTTATATATTATTATTTATAGATAATATAGAATATTATTGAGAGGGAGCCATAAAAAAATAAGAAAGAGAACGTACTTAAACCTCACGAGGAGCATAGAGGAAAGGTATTCGCCTTGATGGTTATACATATAATACAAAATAAGTGAAATTTTATAAGGTCAAGTTGATTTCATGGGCTGCCCTTGTTGTCAGCATCAAATCTTAGATCTAAATCTTTCATAAATATTAAAATTAATATAAAGACTTTTTGCTCACCCTTGCTTGCTTGCTTGCAAGATGATGCAATTTATTGTCTACGAATATAAATAGATATCTCTGCAACTAATCCTATATATGAAAGGCAACAGATTTATTACGACAAAGTTTATTATGATAGTAGTTTTTCAATGGACAGGTAGAGAGGTATCTGCCATTAAATTCTCTTATTTTTAAATTTTTGGAAGTAGACCATTAAATTCTGTTCATGTAATGATGTATCTCCTTTTGACTTCTATCCACCAATTAAAAAAATATGGAAAAACAAAAGGGTAAGATTCATGGAGTGAAGTTCTGAGTGATTCATAAAATCCAATGAAGGGTTCTCATGATATGATCAGTTAAGGATACGTCTTAAGTGACAAGGGTCATTCTTGTCTAGTTGAACCTCAAAACTCAGAAGGCAAACTTACACTTTAAAAAAGATAAGGATGAAATGAGATTGCTGATTACTGAATAGTATTTAGGCAAACAAGCATGATAAGTTCTAGATTCTCCTCCCACTAGCTCAATTATGATTTTATTTATTTTACAAGTTGGTTAGGTAGCTAACATCACCGCACTATAATCACTCACAGTAACCATAACTATAATTGATAACAATGATCACTATATGATATTACAAGTTGATGATTTTATTAATTGATCTCCAGTATCAAGAAATGAAGTAGTTAAAAAGGATTTGGGAGATAATTAATTTGAAGCCACATTCGTTTGAATGCCATTCCCTGCAGTCCAATCTTGCAACATTTCCTCGGAGAAAAGTATAGGTTGACCAGTTGATGATGAAAAATCATCACCACCTAAGTCAATTTTGAAATCCGAGAAATTGAAATCAAGAAGATCAGAAAAGCAAAATTCTCCCATATTAAAATCCATGAACGGATTAATTTCTTCACTATCAAACGACGATAACCCATAATTGGATGAGTTAGATTCCGGTGTTATTTGATTTTCCATGGAGCTGGAGATTGATGCTCTTTCAATTGTTGTTTGTGGCTGTGGCTGTGGTTTGATAAATACGACTTTAGTGCACTTGATTGCCTTGGTTCGTACCACATGGACCGACGACTCTTTTTGTAATGGTGACGACATTGCTGCTTTATTAGGGGATAAATGTCCCCTATTATTAGCTTTGTTTTGTTGCTTGTAACGACTGCCGGAAACTGAAGCTTGGTGGTGGTGATTTTGAACTTTTTTCCCTAAATTGGTATTCCAATAGTTTTTTATTTCATTGTCTGTTCGCCCTGGAAGCCTCCCAGCTATCAAAGACCATCTACAAAGTTAACAATAAAACAAAGTCAGATGCTTAATTAACTAGCAATATTGGACTACCCTAAATTCTATTTAGGGTTCAACAAGAAAAAGAAGATATTGTTCAAAACCTGTTCCCCAACAGCTTGTGCAACCTGATGATGAGCTCTTCCTCATCTTTTGATATGTTTCCTCTCTTGATGTCTGGTCTCAGATAATTCAGCCAGCGAAGCCTGCAGCTCTTGCCACATCTCTTCAGACCTGTATGTACAATATATTATAATTAAAAAGAATTATTTTCTGTTTGATTATGTGAGAAAGAGAAAAATACCCAAAATTAAAAACCCATCTTTGATTTATTATAGTGGAGTATTTTGTTTACCAAACAAGGCAAAAGAAACACCATCATTCTTCTCAAATTTAAAGTGTGAAGATAGAGTGATCAATTATCAAACTGACCTGCTTTTTTGGGGAGGTTTCGCCATCTGCCTTCACCATGGGCTTTAATGTAGTCTATGAGTGTTTTGTCTTCATGAGCAGTCCATGCGCCCCTATTCATGCCCTCCTTTGAACAGCAAGGGCTCCTCCCCATTCCTCTCTCTCCCTTTCTCCCTGTTTAGTTGTGTGGTTTCTTAGTTTCTGTTGTGGGTATGACTCTTCTGGTCTAGGACTGATACTTATAGGAACATTTTCGTCAAACTGTATTATTAATATATATTTCTTTTTCTATCTCATAATTTTATCACGTTTACTATTTAATCAATTAAATAAATAAATTTTTTTCTATTATTAAATCGTTAAAAAAATTTAATATTTTTTTCATATATACATAAATAGAATTTAAAAGTTTTTAAAAAATATTTTTATATATTTTAAAAATAATATATATAATAATAATTAAAGTTAAACTTAAGTCAAAAAATGATAAGTGATTAAAATTATGGGATGAAGGGAGTATATTTTATTATATACTTATGTAATTGAAATTTTTAGTTATGGTATTTATTCTAGTGGATCCTACTTAATTAAATTCAATGTGACAAAAATTTGAATAAATAATTATTTGTGTAAACTCATCACAAACATAAAAAAAAAAATACTTGAAAAAAAGTAATAACAGTTTAAAAATCTTTGATTTGAGATATCAATTTCTCTACAGTAAAAAATTATGAAGTATAATCTACATTACAAATAAATTTTAATTATAAAGTGGTCTCTACCGAAGCTCAAAATTTAAAAAATCTAAATTTATTTATAAAAACAGTATTTAATAACTTTTAAAAATAAACATGTGTTTAAATAGTGTGGTTATACTAAAAAAGTCCATGCGAGCATAATCGTTGCATGTGCTATTGGGGACCATTTGGCTGTGAAAGCAGGCTAGCTTCAGCATCAGAATCGATACGTAATTTTCTTCAAATTTATTGTGACTTCCTATTACCAAGTTTAGTGCAGCGCTTTATCAATGATGCAACAACGAGTCATGCTAAACTATGACAGAAAATAACACAAACATTGCATAATACGTACTCTACGTATTCTCAATTTTTTAAGTGATTGTGTACCGATGATTGATTGGAATCGGTTTAATCCAGGACATGGCCTCATAAAAATAGAGATTCTTGGTTTATGAGTCTTTTTTATTAAAAATGTTTTTCGTTGACAAATAAAAAAAGAAAGAAAAAATTTCTTCAAATTGTGTTTTTTCGATAAAAAATAACTTTAGTCTAAGATAATTTTATGAACAAAATCTAAACAATGATTTTTCCTCAAAAGTGGACTAAGCCAACAACGAAGGACTTCAAGTTAGATGGAAATTTTGAATTTTGGGGCATCTTGATATGAAATCAACATTAATATTTCATATAATTTGACTTCTTGATCATTTTAAATCCAAATAAAAAATTGAATATTCACCAATTTTTTTTTACATTTTTTAGTCTCGAAATATTTATGAAAATCGAAATTATAAACCTTGCCCACAGCCACATTTACTTAGTAATCTTAATTAAACACGATGATTCTTAATTTCTAAGTAAGTTCAACATAAAGTCGTGTTAACGTGCACCTTTCTAAATTGCCAATAAACTAACCAAGCTGACAAATATATTTTTTGAGAAGTTTAATGCTCCTTCGTAGTTAAGGTAAAAGAAAAACGAAATTATACTTGCAATTAGCCTATACAATTTTTTTGAACCGACAAGAAAATATCTTATTAATAGATGAATTATAAAAAACGAGTACAAGATTGAAAAACACACAGTAGCACTATGCCGTCCATGTTTATTTCTATTTATAACATCGAAAATATGTTACGGAGTAAGAAATGAATCCACTTTGAAGAAATTTTTGCCTACGACCAATGCAAAGAAAATGCAAAGAAAATGCATTGAATATATGTCAGTCGTTTACCCAAAAAAAAAATATCCTCTTCACTCGAGGTAGGAACTCTATCAAACAATAAAATAAAATAAAAGGTCCACACTTGGAGGAACCTTCATGGACCACTTTTGGTTGGTCGCTCGAGAACAAGAGTGATACGTGAACCGCGTGCTTCCTCAATTATATTTCCACAACCTGAAAAGCAGGAGATCCAGACATATATCTTCTTGCATTAGAAGTCAATTGGTATTTGCACTTAAGGACTTGTTTGAGCAATACATTTTTTGGTTTACGCTCGAGCAAGGGTAATGGCGTTAGCACTTCAAAAGTTATTATTGATATTTATTTAATTTTATTTTGATATTTAAATTTATAATAATATTTTTAATTAAATTATATTTTAAAATATATTTAATTATATTTATAAATATTATTATAAATTAAACATATAAAAAATATCAATAACAATATTTGAAGTGTCAATATCAATCACTTTTTATTGATTAAAAAAATAAAAAAAAAAAAACAAAAACCCCAGCTAGCTATCCCTGAAGTGTCCCCACTGCCCTAGCATGTAATAGCGGCTTCACGCCCGGAAGAGGTTCCCTTTGAAGATCTAAAACGGGTGAACAGCCAAAACACCTTGCTTTGCCAACCAATCAACACAACTATTAAAAAAGAATTTATGACATAGTTTATGAAATAATTTTAATTTATAAAATTTTAAATTTATCTCATAAAAATTATTTTATTAAATACTAAATACTAAATATTAAATAATTTATAATTTATAATTTTATTATTATTTTAACTTAAACTATTTCAAAAACAGTAAATCTATCATGGGAGACGAGACTGTTACCTCCATGTGAGGGCTATGTACGGTACTGACGCATTTGGTTATTTAATTAATGCTCAATTATTCTACAAGTGATAATTAATAATTACATGGTGGTAATTACTTTAGTTAAGTCTCTGTTAATCCTTCGACTAAGCTATAAATAGAAAGGTAATCAATTAATTAATCTATAATGTTTATTATAAACTACGTACCGTTCTTAACTTCTTTTTCTCTCAAACTAACTTTCTTGCACGCCCTTGAAAGTTTGTTGAACCCTGCAGCCGCCCTCGTTGTGTCTCTGTGCGAGTACATGCATTTTATAATTGAACGAAAAAATGTCACAGGACTGATTGAGACGTACCCAATACCAACGACTTAAGTGATATCTCACAGATAACTAAAGTTTCCAATAACCCAGCTGCTTCAACTGGGATCGTCCATGTCTCAATCATGTAGGCACTAGCTGTATTTATTTAGTAAATTATTAAAGGTTGTATTGATGCTAAATTTTGAACCATAAAATGAAATTGGGAGGGAATTGAAAGAGAAAGTTCACTTGTACCATTAGTCAACAATGGTGTCTACTACAACAATGGTGTCTACTAGAGGGTATAATTTCCGAAATAACACTCAGATATTATTCCGTCAATAATGACTCATTCTTTAACAGATTACGATTCTCTCTACTTAATACTTGAAATGAAAGTCAAGTTCATGGTGAGATTAAATTTCACATTGATAAATTTGAATTTAGATATTCTTCATTTGATGATGTGGCATTCAATTTCACTATAAGCTTGAGAAGATCATAATCCTTCTTTAACAAAGAAAGCCATTGAGTTGGAAGGCTGTAAAGTCTGGCATGAGTAGTTGGCCGAGATGGTTAGCTTTGTTGCTGGATATATCGTGATTGCGGCATTGCTTATTTCTAATGAAGTTTTTCCTCTTTCAGAAGAAACAAAGTAGCCATTATTTAGATGGGGTTGATAAGAAATAGCATTCCTAGATGAATCGAGTACATGGTTATAATATATATGCTGTACGCTCGCTCACATAATTTTATGAATTCTAAGTGAGTTTCGCGCGCAAGACTGTGAAACCTGTAATTTTATTTGAAGTGAGCGTAATTGTACTCAATTTATTTTAAGTTAAAATGTGAACACAAAACCTTTACTCATATATATATATGATTAATTATCTCAAAATTTA
Organism: Bretschneidera sinensis; assembly: GCA_023935145.1. NCBI lineage: Eukaryota > Viridiplantae > Streptophyta > Magnoliopsida > Brassicales > Akaniaceae > Bretschneidera > Bretschneidera sinensis. The sequence goes on along the minus strand of CM043700.1, from coordinate 31,961,146 downwards.
TAAATTAATAGCCGGCAAGAAATGATCCAAATATTCGTTTCTACTCTAATAAATTGGGGGAAAAATGATGGTGACGTTCACATGTCAATAATCAGCAACGAATCTACCATATGTATTGGGTCTAATTTTCGAGAAACACTCGTTAAGAGTATAGTAATCATAATAAGAAAAGTCGTTATTTAATGAATCAAGCACACGATTACGGTGTCGTTAGGATATTTGCTTTAAATTGTATTTAAGTAATTTTTAAATAAGACCTACAATATGTTGTATGCTCACTAACATAATTTTATGAGTTTTAAGGTGGTGTTTGTTTTTTTTAAAATATTAAGTGCTAAATACTGAATAAAAATCTAAATAGTGTTAAACCAAAAAGAGTTAGTGTCTGAATACTGAATGGTTAAGTGTTTTGACATGAATTTAACTTACTTTAAAAGACTGCTCAATTACGAAGGAAATCTGGATTTCTAGGCAGTTACTAATAATATATTTTAGTAACTCAGCATTTGTTGGCCGTGCTAATGCTTTTTCACTAATTAGTCTAATTTTTGGACTATGCTTTAATGCACTGTGAAGCAACATAGAGGTTCTTAAAAAGGTCACAAAGAGGCAAATTGAATGGTTCAATAATGTTTGCATGAAAAGCTTCCAGTAAGTTGGTATTATTAAGCTTTATCATGCATTCAACATTTCTTCCATCAACATTATGGTACATATTTTTGGAATATAAATTTATTTGCATACATTGATCCTGATTTGGATCTTACAGATTATAATATTAATTTCTATATTTATTTTATAGTTATAATGGTACACGAAATCAAAATTTTGTTAGCATAAATTAACAGTGCATCAATTTATTTTGATTGAAGTTATGCTTAATAATAATTATAAAAATTATTTCATAACTCGAAATCAGTATTTGTTTCTAGTTTAAATATTTGAAACTAAAATATCGGTAATTAGAAAGTATGAGGCGTGTTTGGACATTGAAGTATTTGCTACATATAATTTTACACACTAATAGTAATTCGAATTGACATTTTATGATTATATATTTTACAATTATTTTATATTCAATAAATATAAAATATATAATTATATATTTGACCGGGATACTGGTTTGGGTCATGTTGAAAATTTTAAACCTATGACCTGACCCAACCCACCGGATTCAAAATATTTTCAACTCAACTCAACCCAATTTTTAAAAAGATCAAATCCAAGCCAACCCATTATATTGGTTTGGGTCAGGTTCGCGGATCAATCGGGTTCCATGCTCACCCCTACAAATAAGAATCAACTATTAATCTAAATAAAGTTTGCATATTTTATCACAAAAATATTCTTAATTGTTTTTTAAAAATGGATTGAGCCATATTTTTTAATTTATTTAAATAAGCAATTTAAACATAAAATTAATCCAAAACTTGAATTTCTATCCTATAACCAATGAAATCAAACGATCAAACGAGCAAATTCACGCTTTCCCTTCCAAAAATACACTTTTGAATATAAAAACTCCAGATCTGAATGATTAAAACACTAACCACTAAAATCACAAATATATCAAATCGTGCATCAAATCAGAACACAAAGAAACACGACCGGATCTCACCTTTTGTTTAGGCTTTCAGCCTCCTTATGAGTCACTTTACCTCCAAACACCACCTTACTGATCCCATCAGACGGTTCCCAATATTTTCCCAAATTAATAAAAAGCATATCCCAAAAAAATTAAAATGCCAATCAATCAATTAAATTACCAATAAAAACTTAAATTCAAAAGAAAAGCAAATCAATGGTACCTGGTTCTAGCTTTCTGTTATCTATTCTACCCCATTTTTAGCATCTAAAATTTCATACAAAATTACAATAAAAAAGGAAAACAAATGGGTTTGTTCTCCTTGCGGGCTTCTTGAATCCCAAAGAATTATCCCTGTAATCATCGTCGCCGTCACGAGGCATCTCCTTGAGCAATAATTTGGTGCTGCGTAAGAGGCAAGCTTCCGGGCGACTTCCGAGCTCATGGCATCAAGATTGGTATCCTCGTCGTCGACGGGAATAGAGGTCCCGTAGCCGTCGCGGTCACTTCTGCCTTAAAGGTCGCAGTCACTTTCGCCGTAGAAGTTGCGGTCGAAGGTGAGTGACGTAAGGGATGCGACTTCTGCTCCATCCGTTTACGTTCCTCTTGGGTTTTGGCAGCGGGAGCTATGTTAAGGTTTAGAGATGCATGGCCACCTCAAAATTTTTAAATTTATATATATATTTTAGGTTTAAATACAAATTTTATGGTTGATCAACTCAAAAACTTTCTTAACTTATTTATTTAATGAATTACTTAACTTAATTTTTTTTATTTATTTATATTATGTTTGATTGCTTGAAATTAAAATCTGGAATTAGAATTAATGTGGTATTATTGTCTTTTTCAATCATTTTAATATTAAAAAAATATAATTTCATCTCAATTTCAATTTTAAGTTTTAATTCCAGACAATCAAACATAATATATTTTGGTTTCCAAGATTAAATTTTATGTTTGATTTTTTTTGTATGTAGTTTACTTTTTTTATATATAGAAATTAATACATATATGTAGAAATATTATCTTAATTGTATTAATTATTGTCTATATATGTTTTTACAATGGTTAATTTGATTTTTATATTAACATATCTTTATGGTATGACTAGTTTAATTTTGATTTGTGCGTGAATTAAGTTCATTAGCTAGTAATTTGGGATGATATATTTATATGAAAAACATGTGTAAGTTGATTTTATTTATTTTCGATTTCCTAGCTTGGTTTGTAAATTGAGATTGACTTAGAGATTAATTGATAATGTTTGATAAACATATGAACAATATATGATGGCTTTAGTGTGGCAAATTAATATAATTAATTGTTTTGGTGCCCGACAAGCATAATAATTACATAAGTTCGTTATATATTTTTACTTTAATTTTAAAAAATACTTTTATTTCATTTTTTTTTTCAAACATGTTTAAAGTATGGACAAAGCTAAAAATGTTTAATACATTCTTAAAGTAAAACCTTTATATAGTTTCTTTGTATTAATTTATCTTTCGAAAAAGTAGGAGTTATTTTTTATAAAAAAAATACTATTCATATATTCAATCTGTTATAAAAATGTTCAACAATTTCACTTCTTCCCTTGTAAGTGTAATATCTTGAATTTAACTCTAGTTAAAATAGTTACAATATTATTCAGCCACCCCAACTTAAAATTCTTGGCTCTGTCCCTGAGTTTTGGCGATCTCTGGATCCACATACGCCATTTTGATTTGGTTTCAACAGAATCTGAAGATTAAGAAATTCCAAGGATAAAATTGATTTAACAAGCCTAAGAAAGTGTTTGGTACAAAGAAAGTCTGAGAAAAATTTGTTTGGGGATTAAGAAAGTATGAGAAAACAAATGTCTTTTTGTGACATTATGAAAAAACAGTGATAATATTTTTGTTCAAAATACATTTAAATATTATTAAAATTTAATTTTAGGTCTGATTCGATAAGATCCATTAAATAATATTAAGAGATGAAATACAAATGAATTTATTAAATGTGGTGTACAAAAAAGTGAATTTTGCACACAAAGGCATGAAACCAATAATTTTTTGGGAAGTAATCACGTCCGTTTCATTTAAGACCCAGATGTAGCTAAAATACTTGGTGAATAATTAACTAGGAGAATTAGATTAAAGCGATATTTTAAAGAATCAAACATATAATTAAGCACGCAACATTCTTTTATACTAATAGATCCGCATGTGGTATCTTATTATTCAAAAATTTTAATTAATCCTAGGTCTGTCGACCCACCGTTCCATACTAAATTGCCATGATTCTCCATCTACCCCTTAAAATGGTTTTCTCTTGACAATCTAGCTATGTTGGCAGTGGACTCTGTAATTAACCAAAACGAGATTCATTTATAAAAATGGTAACACTAATTATTCTTCTATGGAGCACTAAATTAATTTTAACAAACTTAGGTAAAACGTCATTAACATCGAATTGAAAATTCTCTTAAACAGAGAATAAAGTAATTTTTTTTTATAAAAAAAATTCATACAACACCTTAATAATGAGATAATTAATCAAAACCACAAGTTGTGTGTAAACTGCCACATTAGCCCAAATCAATCGAACTAATATGTCCAATATGTTAAAAACAAGAAGGTAAGCAGCCAGGCAATTGGCCTACATATGTTGTAATCATTTCTATGCAATTTTTTAATAAAGAAAATCTATTTGTAGTGGTTTGGCAAGATATAATAATTGGTCTGTTGACGTGGACTTGCGCATACCATCCAATCGTTCATACTGTATCACTCACTTGTGTCGTGTTTGACTATAACTACATTTCAGATATCGTGTGTTTTTTTTTCATCGTTAATACTATAACTACTCTGTGTTGGCGAAGAAAATGGGCAGGAAGTAAACGTGGCGGATGAAGTGTTTGGTAGCTGAAAAGACAGGTTTTTGGAGATGCTGTTAGAATATAGCTTCTCATATCGACTGCTTGGAGTTGAAGTATAAGGCAGAGAAGTTAAAAGCGAGACTTAAACAGATTTTTTTGTTATAACAGTTAAACAATTATTTTTGTTATAACAATTGTTACTTTTGTGTAGTATAAAAGGATTTTCTGTATTTCAACAAGTAGAGTAATTCATTTTTAATCAATTCATATTGCACAAGCTCTCGAGTTCTCTTGTTTTCTTTCCAAGATTTCAGTTTTCATTCTTTGATTATCAAGATCTCAACATGGTATTAGATTGAAAATCGTACTTGCTTCCGCATATCTTCTCCTCCTTCCATCTTTGCATTTTTTTGCAAATTCATATTACAAATTTTGCTCGAGAATTTTCTCAAGAATCTTCTTGCATTTTTCTTGGTAAAATGCCAGAAGCAAACTCTAATAGTTCTTCAGAAACTCCTATAAATCCTTCAGATGACTCTTCTAGCCCATATTATCTTCATCCTAGTGATAATCCGGGTTCTCTCTTGGTCTCAGAAGTATTTGTAGGAGACAACTACATCGCATAGAGCCGCTCGATTACAATTGCTCTGACTGTCAAGAATATGTCAGCTATAGGCCTTTTCCAACCTGTACATGTGGCAAGATGGCTTCTTGCACATGTGATTTGTTCAATTTCTTACTCCTTCGACAGCAGTCAGATTATGTGTTGAAGTTTCTTGTAGGCCTTAATGATTCTTATGCTTATGTAAGAAGTTAATTGTTGCTTGTTGTTCCATTGCCTAGTATGGCTAAAGTTTTTTCTTTGTTGCTTCAAGAAGAAAGTCAGAGGCAATTAACGAATTTTACACATACTGAAACACATGCTTTGTTAGCAAAGCAACATACTCAGCCTAATCAGAATACTCAGTCCAAGTTCTACAAAGATAAGTCAAAGAAATCCTCATTACATTGTACTCATTATGGCTACAATGGCCATACAATTGACAAATGCTTTCAATTGCATGGTTATCCACCGGGATAGACTGGACCTAAGGTAAAAAGAAATCCTCCCTCTGCACATGTAGCCATTTCAACTGAAGAGGTCTACATTCAAAACAATAATGAGAATCAAAGGTTTAATTTAACTGCTGAAGAATTCAATAAGCTCTTAGCACTTGCCAATTCAAATTCCTCTACTCAAAATACTGGTTTAACCACAGCAGCAATAAATATAGCCACTACCTCTCAGTTTTCTGGTAACTCTTTAAATAAATATAATTATGCTTTATCAAGTTAAATTCTGAATTTTCTAGGATTTTAGATACTGGTGCAACAGATCATATGATCTGTTCAGCTCTGCTATATTATTCTCCTCCTAAACCAGTTACAAATTTCATTCATCTTCCTAATGGAAAAACTGTTCCAGCATTATATACTAGAACTATAAGTCTCTCTAGCACATTACATTTAAAGAATGTCTTGTGTGTCCCCAGTTTTTCATTCAATCTATTATCTGTTTCTAAACTAACTAAAGAATCAAATATGTGTCTATCCTTCTTTGGTTCTTATTGCCTTTTACAGGACCAATCAATGAAGAAGATGATTGGGATTGCCTTTGAGAAACAAGGACTTTATCATATATCTCAAGCTTCCTCGAACACTAATTCCTGCCAACAATATCAGTTTAATTCTAAACCAGTCACTGCATCAACTACAGCTCAAAACCAGTCAAACCTTTGGCACTACAGATTAGGTCATGTCTCAAATTCTAGAATACATTTTCTTAGAAAAATAGACAATTTAATAACACTTGATTGCACCAATGTTTGTGAAATCTGTCCACTAGCAAAGCAAAAAAAAGCTTTCTTTCCCTGCATCACAGAGCATTTCAAATAAAGAATTTGATTTGATTCATTGTGATATATGGGGTCCTTTTTCCACTATCTCATATTTTGGTTTTAAATTCTTCCTAACTATAGTAGATGATTTCACAAGATGCACTTGGGTGTATATGCTTAAAAATAAATCTGAAGTTTCTTTTTTGTTGCCAAATTTTTGTAAAATGGTGACAACTCAGTTTAACACTTCTGTCAAAACAATAAGAACTGATAATGGTTTAGAATTTATTCTTGCAAATTTTACACAGAAAATGGAATTTTACATCAAAGAAGTTGTGTAGAACAAAATGGGGTTGTTGAAAGGAAACATCAACACCTATTAAACACAGCTAGATCTTTGATGTTTCAAGCGAACTTACCTTTAATCTTTTAAAGTGATTATGTGTTGACTGCAGCCCATATTATAAACCGAATTCCAACTCCTCTTCTTCAAAACAAAACACCTTTTGAAATGTTATTTCATAAACCACCAAATCTTTCTCATTTAAAGGTTTTTGGATGTTTATGCTTTGCATCTACACTTACTAGTCACAGACAAAAGTTTGATCCAAGAGCAACTGAATGTCTATTTTTAGGATATCCAGCTGATGTCAAAGGATATAAACTCATGGACCTAAACACAAACAGAATCATTACTTCCAGAAGTGTTGTCTTCCATGAAACCAATTTTCCATTCAAAATCCTTCCTATTAATTCTGAAATACCCAATTTCTTGTTTCCTCTACAGAATTTCAACATGAAGCCTCTCATATATATAATCCTATCTTTTCTTATCAAAACACTTCCTCACAGAATCATAGTGAATTAGATTCCTCTCATATCGACAGTGATCATCCAACTGACTTAGCAAATCCCATTCCTACTGATTCACATATCAGAAAATCAACTAGAATTAAACAACCACCAAAATTTTTGCAGGACTATTATTGTGGTAAAGTCTCATTGATTCCTTATGCAAATAACTCATCTGCTTTCATTGGTTGTTCCTCCAACACAGGTAATCTCTATCCTATATCATCTTTTATTTCTGTTAGTAGACTTTCAACACCACACAAAGCTTTTCTAGCTTCCATTTCTATTACCAAAGAACCCAAAACATATAAACAAGCTGTAAAAATACATGAATGGAAAATTACTATGAGAAATGAACTCAATGCTTTAGAGTTAAACAAAACCTGGAAACTTGTTACTCTTCCTAAAAATAAACAGATCATAGGTTGTAAATGGGTTTTTCGAGTGAAATACAAGGCTGATGGAACTATAGAAAGACATAAAGCAAGGCTAGTGGCCAAAGGCTACACCCAACAAGAAGGATTAGACTTCTTTGATACATTTTCTCCAGTGGCAAAAAATGCATCAATTCGGTTGTTGTTTGCTGTTGCTGCCATCAAGGGTTGGCATATTCACCAATTAGATGTAAATAATGTTTTTTTACATGGTGAATTGCATGAAGAAGTTTATATGGAAGTGCCCCCTGGTTTGGATGTTAAACAACCTAACATGGTTTGTAAACTATTAAAGAGTCTTTATGGCCTAAAGCAGGCTTCTCGACAATGGTTTGCAAAATTTTCTCAAGCTCTTCTTGATTATGGCTTCACTCAAGGCAATTCTGATTGTTCTCTTTTCAATAAGAAAACTACCACTTCTTTTATAGCACTACTAGTATATGTAGATGATGTTTTACTAGCTAGTGATAGTCTAATTGAGATTCAGCAACTCAAGACTTTTCTGCATGATAAATTCACAATCAAGGACTTGGGACAGTTGAAGTACTTCCTAAGATTGGAGGTAGCCATATCAAAGTCTGGAATTACTATTAGCCAAAGAAAGTATGCTTTAGACATACTTGAGGACACAGGTCATACAGGCTCCAAACCAATTGCATTTCCAATGGAATCTAATCTTAAACTTAGTGCAGATGATTCAAATCCTTATGAGGATGCCTCAGGTTACAGAAGATTAATTGGTAGGTTACTATATTTGACACTTACAAAGCCTGACTTGGCCTATTCTATTCAGGTTCTTAGCCAGTTCCTTGCTAAACCTACAGTGGCCCATCATCAAGCTGCAATCCATATGCATAGATACTTAAAAGCAACACCAGGTCAGGGGTTATTCTTCTCTTCATCCTCTGAATTGAAATTAAAAGCTTTTTCTGATAGTGATTGGGCAGGCTGCTTAGACACCAGAAGAAGTGTGATAGGTTATGCAATTTTTCTAGGAGACTAATTGATCTTATAGAAATCCAAAAAGCAAGCCATAGTTAGCCGATCATCTACAGAAGCAGAATATAGGGCTCTTGCAGTCACCACATGTGAGATCCAGTGGTTACTCTATGCTCTTCAAGATTTCAATGTTGATCACTTTCAGCCAACCATGCTTTACACTGATAGTAAATCAGCTCTGTCCATTGCAACCAACCCAGTATAGCATGAGAGGGCTAAACATATCAAGTAGATTGTCACCTTGTTAGGGAAAACTGCAACAAAATGTTATTAAGCTCTTTCACATTCCCTCAAGATTACAACTAGAAGATATGTTTACAAAACCTATCGGATCACTGCCTTTCCATCATAATTTGAGCAAGATAAGCATTACAAATATACATGCTCCTCTTGAGGGGGATCTTGGAATATAGCCTCTCATATCGACAGCTTGGAGTTGAAGTCTAAGGCAGAGAAGTTAAAAGCAGAGACTTAAGCAGATTTTTCTGTTATAACAGTTAAGCAGTTATTTCTGTTATAACAGTTGTTGCTTTTGTGTAGTATAAAGGGATCTTCTGTATTTCAACAAGTAGAGTAATTCATTTTTAATCAATTCAGATTGCACAAGCTCTCAAGTTCTCTTGTTTTCTTTCCAAGATTTCAGTTTTCATTCTCTGATTATCAATATCTCAACAGATGCAGATAAAGAGGCAATGATGGTGGCATGGAATGGAGGGGGCAGAGAATGGTTAATTTTGGTTTTAAAATTAACAGGTACTGTAGCAATCTGTATCCAGAATTCTTCAAACTCTTCATCATCTAATAAAAACATGAGTTATGATAGCAAGAACTTAAAGAAAAAGATGAATTATAATAATGGCAGCCAATATAAATTTGCAACTCAAAAAAAAAATTACATCAGCGGTTCTTTTACCTTTATATTAATAAATTTTAACCATGATTTACTCAAAAATTATAAGAAATCTCTTTGGGAAAGATCAATTTCTTGTTTAAATGAAGGGATTTGAGAGGAAAAAAAGTCTAGAGAGATAATACAAATGAGAAGTATTTAGGGTTCTTAAAATCTAAAATTGTGCAAGAGAGAAGATGATGACATATAATATCACCAAGATAACATGGCATTTCACGGACAAATTGCATGGAGAATTGACGGTAAGATCAAAAAAAGTCAAAATAAAGAGTTGAGGATATGATTTAGGAAATTTTTTTGTAAGGGTACTAAATTAAGAAATCATGAATAATCAGAGGACTAAAAATATTGTTTACTTTTTTTTTACACTACAAGAAAAATGGGTATCACCGACGTAAAGACGTAAAGACGTAAAGAGTTTTCCAGGGAGAAACCATTTTCCGTTTTCACTATCATCGACGAAATAATCCATCGGTGATACGTTTTTTTATTAAATTTTATTTTGTGTAAATTTTATTTTTGTTATTTCCCTGTATATTATCTGTAGCAAAATGAGCCATCGTCAATTACAAATTAAATCCTATTTCCACGGCCAAAAGAGCCAAAACCACTTACATAATCTCTATCATCAAGTACAAATTAAATAGGTATAATAGTTTTTATCTCTTAAAAATACAATATTGATAAATAGAAAACAACAAATCATGAGTCTGTCGAGTCGGTGCCATCATTATCTCAGGTCTTGACATCATCCTCCGGAGGTACGAAAAACTATAGAAGAAAACAAAAGGTATAAGATATATATTCAATACATATATGTACAAATTAATGAATACGAAAATTAATAGCAGTTAAAAGTTTTACAACTGTACTATTTAACCCAAATCAGAACTAAAGATCTTAAACGGATTCTGTTTGTTCCCACGAGTCACGTTCGACTCCACGTATGTGTCGGTACCCCTAGTTTGTCCATTACTCGACTATTTTACATTTCCACCCTAAAAAATGGTAAGTTGAACTTTATTAGACCAACACACACTTTTGGAGAGCCTAGTGATCCTAAACAAATTCTGTTTGTTCCCACGAGTCACGTTTGACTCTACAAACATGCTGGTACCCCTGGTTCGTCCATTACTCGACTATTTTACATTGTCACCTTAAAAACTGGTAAGTTTTGAACTTTATTAGACCAAAACACACACTTTTAGAGAGCCTAGTGATCCTAAACAGATTCTGTTTGTTCCCACGAGTTATGTTCGACTCCACGAACATGTTGATACTGCTGGTTCGTCTATTACTCGATTATTTTAAATTTTCACCCTAAAAACCGCTAAGTATTGAACTTTATTAGACCAAAACACACACTTTTGGAAGCCTAGTGATCTAAAATGGATTCTGCTTATTCGTACGAGTCACGTTCGACTCCACGGATGTGCCAATACCCCTGGTTCGTCCATTACTCAATTATTTTATATTTTCACCTTAAAAACCGTTAAGTGTTGAACTTTATTAGACTAAAACACACAGTTTTGGAAGCCTAGTTATCTGAAACAGATTCCGTTTGTTCATACGAGTCACATTTGACTCCACGGACATGTCGGTACCCTCAGTTCGCCATTACTCGACTATTTTACATTTTCACCCTAAAAACTGCTAAGTGTTGAACTTTATTAGACTAAAACACACACTTTTAGAAGCCTAGTGATAAGAAATATTGAAATTTCATTTAATTGAATTTAACTTACAATGGGTGGTTGATGTGCCATCACAAAATGTTGCATCCTCTGCTGCATCTGCACCACCTGCTGTAGTTGCTGCTCAAATTCTTGTCGCATTTCTAATTTTTCTTGTTGAAATTGGCACATGTCTGCAGGATCTCCCTTATTTTTATTTCTTCTTCTAGTTCCTACTGCACCATTTTTCCATCATTGAATGATGTAAAGCATGATACGTTGGATCTATTTGTGAAACAGCTTCCCAGAGAATCACAACTAAACATGCGACCACTAAGCATCCCACCAAACCTGTAAAATCGTCCATTCTTTATCCTTCTAGATGCCTTAACCCACTCATGCTGTGCGATTTCAACTTGAGATGATGCGTCAAATTCCTCACCAGCGCTCTCCTGTATGAGTCACCCATATGTTTCCTACCATACAAATTAATACATACAATCAATAATCTTTTTTCTCCCAAACAATATTAATAAGAATATTTATTTATCAAATGAGTAAAAATTATATTATATACATACAACGGTCGTACATGACCTCTGATCAACATATTCATTCATCATCGGGCTCTTGTGGGTCTTATTAAATACCTCAACAGGATTAGCTGGTCTGCCCAATTTCTGTACTACACATTGGAATTTGTCAACAAAAATTAATTGAACACAATATATATATATATATATATATATATATATATATATATAATTACAGATAAATAAAGAAATCATATACCAATGACTCTGCATGAGCATCCATACTAATCAACCTCCCAATATGGTGGACACACCAATCATCTCTTGACCGCCTGTTTTGATGTGCTGACTTGGAGCGTTTAGTCCAATCATCTGATTCCCACAACTTCACCAAACTGTCCCAATATTCTATTTGGATGTCATGACCTAACTTCCAATCTTTTTCACCCGTCCATCCAATCCATGATGATTTGTTTGTGCCCTTATCTTTTGTACATTGATCTCGTAATTCATTCATCCATTCAGTATGACGAATCCCAGCAATTTTGTCGTGGACCTCTCTAGAATATAGTAGCTCATCTGGAGTCGCAAATGTATAATGTCACTGCGAACCAAGCAAAGGATAAATGCAAACAATTATTAATATATAGCACATGCATATAATTAATATATAACAGATCCTGTAAACATAAAACAAAAAAGATTAAGGAAAAGGTAATACCAAAAATTGGTCCCAAATAGATTATCGGGCATATATATTAATTTGGAAAGTAATATTGGAGGAGAAATTTTTGCATCCTTAGAATTTACTACATTCATATCAATAATTTTATTAATCAATCTATGCTATAGCTACTATATTAATTAAATTGACTGAGATAATTTGTTGTAATCAAATAAACAACACCTATCACTAATAACTGTGAGCACTATCTTCTATGCAGGAAGATGCTTCTCTTTATTAGGGCCTCTCCCACGAGGTCTCGTTGGAGGAGCCATAGAACACCCCTCCACCCCTGGATATGAGAATGTATGTTGACATATTATATAATACACAATTTAACAATTAAATTAGCAGAATGACAAATAATATAATTAAAAATAATTGTGAGGTTAACATTTTGTTACCAGTTGAGGAGCAACCTGCCTTCTCGGTGGCAATGGGATGAGTGATTTTGGGAAGATCTCTCCCCATGGATGCTCCCTTCCCCATGGATGCTTTACGTCGACCCTTACCTCTCACAATAAACAATTTATATAAAATATAAAATAATTTAATAATACAACTCATATAATTCTCAACATTCATAAATAAAAGTGATCATACCATTCTTTAATTGACATCCATGTAAGTACTAGAGTTGTTATCTTCATTTTCTTCTCCCTCTCCAATGGATTCTTCTTCCTCCTCCTCCTCCTCTTCATCATCATCATCATCATCGTCATCGTTATCGTTATCGTCATCATCCTCTTCCTCTTCCTTTTCCTCTACATCTTCCTCTTCTTCTTTCTCTTCTTCTTCTTCTTCTTCTTGCACTTTTCAACATATAAAATTTTAAAATATGTCCACATTTCTTTATGAGATAGACATATCACTAGTTTTTTTTTTTTTGTTTTTTTTTCAAATAACAAATGTTAATTCAACATTAAAAACTAAAAGTAAATTTAATGTTGTGTAAATGATGAAACACTGAAAAAAAATCTTATGAGAATATCTTTTTATTACGTCAATAAACTGAGGGCATTTTTGAAAAATAATATTTTTTCGATGGAAGGTGATACTTATGGGTCTCATTTAATAGCTCTTGGCGAAAGTTTTCCAATGATACCTATGGTGTATTTTTTCGACCCACGGTTGTCTCAATATAACCAAAAAACTTTGGTACTAAAAAAATTAATTCAATGAACTTGTTCATTTACCAAATTATCATTCTATTTGCGTATATATCAGTTTTTGATTTTTAAAAGGGTGATGCGTCATTTTCTCATTAAAAGAAAATAAAATATCTTTTTAAAAGGGAAAAGTGATGGAAGTCGTACCCACACAGAAATAATTATCTCTCATTTGGTTTAGATGATTTACTATTCATTTGGCATTAAGGTGGATAAAATTAGCTCTAATCTTTTTTTTTTTTTTTTTCGTCTCACTTCCCTCCATGGGATATAATCTCTCTTACCCCTTTAGGATTAAAATATTTTTTGCCCTTTTTACTTTTGAATAGTAATAATTTTATAATAATAATAATAATAATTATAGTAAAAATAAAATAATAACTAAAAAATAATAATAATTATTATTATCATAAGTATAATTATATTATAATAATACTGATAAAAATATTTTTATATTTATAAATTATAATATTTATTAAAATTAAATTTATGATAATAATTATAATAATTATTTTATTGTTATAATTATAAAAATATTATTATAGTAATTATAATAATTATTATAACTATGATGATAAAAATAATAATTATAATAAAAAATTATGATAATAGTAATAATAATTAAATTTCAAGGTTTGTAAAGAAATTAGAGGTTGTTAAGCATATGAATAATACTAGGATATTTTGATATTTAGACTTCTTATCCTACTTAACAATTACATAAACAAAATATAAAATTAAAATATTATATCCTTGATTTTTTTAAATTTGATCTTATATTAATTTTAGTTTTACCTCATTATAATTTTGTCCATAAACTAACCGAAACTTAGAGAATCTAAAGGGAGAATGTTTCTCCAAGAGACTTATAGATCGTTAACTCCGTTCCAATTAATTTGGTGGAAATTTCTTGTACTATAGAACAAAATAATTGTTTTGTTATTGTCAATTAATTAGCATCTTTCTATAAAAAAAAATATTAACCTCTTGATTATTTTGTCTTTAGTTATTTGGGGTGATATGGTTATAATTTAAAGTGGGATATAAAAAAGGTTTAATTGCAAAAAATACCTTGTAATTGACTCCATTTTCAAAAAATACTCTGAAGTTTTTTTTGGTAAAAAATACCTTTACATTGAATTTCAACGATATTGTTTTGTATGATGTCAACCGATTGGGTTGGATATGTTTGTCAACCAAATTGTTCACCTTTTGCTTGCGTTTGAAAATCTTTTTTTCAAGTGACATTTTAACTTTTTTCCCAAGTAATGTTCATATATAAGATAATTTGGGATCACAATATAACATGGCACGTAGTTCCACCGTGTAAATAACTTTTTTAGTCTTCTGATTATACGTGATTTCTTAATTTAGTATCCTAACAACAAAATTCTTAAATCATATCACCTACTCATAATTTTGTCATATTTTGATTTTATCGTCAACTTTCTATTCAATTTATCCGTAAAATGTCATATTAGTATGATGAAGTGGTGAAGGATTACTAAGGTGGCCAACATTTTGTGTGGGAGAGCACCCACTTAGTTTTCCTATCTTTCATTTCCCCTTAAATTGCTTGAAACCCTAGAAATTAGAAACCAGTATTCAACGCCATTGGACCAATAAGCTCTATCTTCTCCAGCTCCATCTTCATCTCTTACTCACCATCGTTGAATAAGGTAAGTGTGCGTTTTTCTCTCCCTGTTTCCATAAGATTAAAGTGGGTGTTTATCCATTCTAAAAAATTTTGGATCCAAATTAAAGATAAATCAGTGCAAAGATAATTTTAAAAATTAATCAAGTATTTTGTACCTACATCAGGAAGGAGAAAAGCTGACTTACATTTTCTGGAGAGATTAGCAGAGAGCTCACAATGCTAGCGCTCAGAGGTCTAAAAATGTTATTAACCCTAGTGTCTTCAATGACTAGTAATTTTAGTTGTTGGATTTGATAAAACAAGAACAAGAGAATAACAGTTGTTGGATGATGATCCATGTTACTTGTTGGTAACCGGTTAACCCTTTTCACCCTCTTCATTTCCTCCTCATTCACGCGACCCAACAACATTAGGCTGCCACGCCGGCAACAAAGCGCCTCTCTCTCAGAATCCCTCTATTTCTCCTTCAGATCGAAACACCATCCATCATCCCTCGCATTCTCACTTTCACTCACTCTGATCTGCATCGAGTCCAATGTGCATGCCGACTTTCGACTCCTCCATCACACCGCCGATACGGATCAATATATCCCTCATTTTTCCTTATCTTTTCTCTTTTCTTTCTCGCTCACTGGCTCTTTTCTTCCTTTTCTGTTTGTTGTTAGCTGAAAAGACAAAAAGGCTCTCAATTTTCAAGCTTCATCATTACATCAGTTTCTTCTCTTGCCTATTCGTTCTTCTTTGCTAGACAGAGATTCAAAAACCCAACAACAATAAAGACCCAAGAGGCCAAGACACATTCTGACGACCCGAAAACTCGGTTGTTTACTTGGGTACTCACTTTTTTTTTTTTTTTGGTTGATAAATTGGGTAATCACTTTAAACACTCCCTCCATATTGATTTATATGAGGGTAGCTATGGATATGTAGTGTTATTAGTTGCCATCTTAGTAATCTTTTGTCACTTCACTATGTTGATATGGTATTTCACGAACAAATTGGACGGAAAGCTAACGGTAGAATTAAAATATGACAAAATCATGAGTTCGTGATATGATTTAGAAATTTTTTTTATTAAGGTACTAAAATAGGAAATTGTGTATACTCATAGGACTAAAAATATTATTCACCCCAGTTCCATCGATTTGGTTCCAAATTTGAACCATTCCTTTGTTATTTTGCTGCTATTTAATACCAATTTAGCAATCCGCATATCCCAACACTCTCAATTCGCAAATTCAAATTCTGAGGTCAGATCGTGACTTGTTTCATATCGCAAATTGGACTCCAATCCGTGACCCATTGGCCGAATCCCGTAACTCAGGTATGAACTACTTATGAATATAGCATGATATCCTAGATGGATACTTAAATTAGGATTTTGGTTTTCTCAATTTTGTATAAGAAATGTATAGAGAAGTTGTCAACATCCTAACCATCAAATCTCATCGTAAGGTTAAGGTTATGCCACATCACATAACATATTTTTGAAAATATTATTCCTTATTATTACTTATTAATTATTAATTATGCCTTAATTACATTATTTTTTTAGAATCTTATGCCTTAATTATTACATGTAATATAAATACTACTTATATTAAGTATAAAAAGAAATTTTACCCAGCAAACACCAAAATTCTATCCCCACTTACCTCACCAAAGCAAAATATAACATATGTTCTTAAAATCTCTTTTTTTTTTTTTTTTTGTTAAAGGGTGAGATTTAAATTAATTTGATTCAATTTAATCTTTTAAAAAAATTTAACATATTTTCAAACATTTAGCAATTTTAGTGTTGTCTTGACATTCAAATACAATAAGTTTCTTCCCCTAAACTAGAATTCAAGGGTGTGAACCTAAAGTCTTTTTGGTAATAACTTTCAAAAATTGAATTCAAAAAATAGTTGGGACCCAAAAACTTAATTTTTTTTTCTAAAATTTAAAAAATAATTAGGAAGTTTCTAGTTGATATGAATTTAACAAACCCTAAAATTTGGAAAAGATATTCCAAAAATATTAAAAAATATATATGAAATTGGATTAATTTTTTTAAAAATGTACTAGTAATTTTGTGTATCTCTTTTCCGTTGTTAGAAACTCAAAATAGAGAGGAAAAAAAAGAAAGAAAGTAAATAAATTTATTGTTAGAAAGAATGAAAAATTGGAAAGGTTGAAGCTACATAAAAGGAGTAGTTTTATTTACCTTAAATGGCATTGCTGGCGTGGTATATTAATGACAATTGGATTTAATATGATGGTTGAGATGTAAGCAAACTGTCTCAACATTTTCCGCACAAAATTGAGAGAATTAAAATCCCTTAAATTAACATGTATCATGTGAGGAGGAATCATAAATTCATAATGTTTCTTTTTTTTTTCTTCTAATTTAATTGTCTGCGTTGGTGTATTTGTGTACGTGTATGTGGGAATCGAAAGACGAGACGAGGCAAGTAGGAGGGTGGTTGTGATAAAGAATTTTGAGCCACGCAACCGGTTCCATGAGAGTTACCATAGAATCAGAAAACTTTATTAGTAATTACCAGGAACTACAATAGTAACTGAATAAAAAAATAAAATATTTAAATATTTAATTACTACTGCAATTCCTGTGATTATCAATAATTTTTTTTTGATTTTATAATAATTCTGTGATAAACTACCACCAAACTAGGTCTATGGAAACAAGACTCTGTGTTGATGCCAAATATGTGCGTTGCTGAGCAGGAGGTCGGACTGCGGAGGTACCTGCACAGGGAAAGAGAGAGTAGCTATGGGGTCGACGGAGGGGGTGCCTCCGAGGATGCTCCGATGCTTAAGTTAGGGTAAGCTCAAGTGTATCTCTATAAAGCTGAAAAGGAATCCCCTTCTTGAATGCTTACCAAGTCCTTTTTATAGAGTTTCGGAGGCGGTAGTGGGCCTAGGACGGCCGCGATACGATGCCCCAACTAGGTTGGGTAATGATGCCTATGAAGCCTAGCTAGATGGCTGGAGACCGTTCATTAGGGCTTTTTCCTTGCTGGCTTGATCAGAATTCGTCTATGCGTTAAGACGGTTTTTAAGACCTGACGTCCCAACTTGGTTGGGTGATGATGGCCTGGAGGGAGGTGGTGACGTGGAGGCCCAGCTGGGGAGAAATGATGCCCTGAAGGGCGGTCATGACCTGGAGGCCCAACTGTCCGAGCCTAGGTCTTCCGCGTGTCTTCTTGTGGCCTGGGGTCAAGATGATCCACGTGTCGTCTTCTTATAGGAAAGGTGTATTTTGGCAGTATCAAAGGCCCCCCATTTCCTTAAGTGCAGCACTGTGGTTAAGGAAGTATCCTAACTGGGTTGGCATTTGTTCATCTGTGGAGATATGATGTCAGGAACGAAGATGCACTCTAAGGCAAAAGAGAATGGGCCGAGGACTAGTGGAGCAACTCATCTCCTCGGCCAAGAACAGTATGGGTCCTAGGACAAGTGGAGCAATCCATCTCCTCGGACTTTGAAGATAATGGGCCGAGGACTTGTGGAGCAATCCATCTCCTCGGTCAAGAATACCAGGGGTCCGAGGACAAGTGGAGCAATCCATCTCCTCGGACTTTGAAGATAATGGGCCGAGGACTTGTGGAGCAATCCATCTCCTCGGTCAAGAATACCCTGAGTCCGAGGACAAGTGGAGCAATCGATCTCCTCGGACTGTGAAGATAATGGGCAGAGGACTTGTGGAGAAATCCATCTCCTCGGCCAAGAATACCAGGGGTCCGAGGACAAGTGGAGAAATCGATTTCCTCGGACTGTGAAGATAATGGGCCGAGGACATGTGGAGCAATCCATCTCCTCGGCCAAGAACACCCTGAGTCCGAGGACAAGTGGAGCAATCCGTCTCCTCGAACTGTGAAGAGAATGGGCCGAGGACTTGTGGAGCAATCCATCTCCTCGGACTTTGAAGATAATGGGCCGAGGACTTGTGGAGCAATCCATCTCCTCGGCCAAGAATACCAGGGGTCCGTGGACAAGTGGAACAATCCATCTCCTCGGACCTTGAAGATAATGGGCCGAGGACTTGTGGAGCAATCCATCTCCTCGAACTTTGAAGATAATGTGCTGAGGACTTGTGGAGCAATCCTCTCCTCGGCCAAGAATACCAGGGGTCCAAGGACAAGTGGAGCAATCCATCTCCTCGGACCTTGAAGATAATGAGCCGAGGACTTATGGAGCAATCCATCTCCTCGGCTAAGAATACCCTGAGTCCGAGGACAAGTGGAGCAATCCATCTCCTCGGACTGTGAAGATAATGGGCCGAGGACTTGTGGAGCAATCCATCTCCTCTGACTTTGAAGATAATGGGCCGAGGACTTGTGGAGCAATCCATCTCCTTGGCCAAGAATACCAGGGGTCCGAGGACAAGTGAAGCAATCCATCTCCTCGGACCTTGAAGATAATGGGCCGAGGACTTGTGGAGCAATCCATCTCCTTGGCGAAGAATACCAGGGGTCCGAGGACAAGTGGAGCAATCCATCTCCTCGACCTTGAAGATAATGGGCCGAGGACCTGTGGAGCAATCCATCTCCTCGGCCAAGAATACCCTGAGTCCGAGGACAAGTGGAGCAATCCATCTCCTAGGATTGTGAAGATAATGGGCCGAGGACTTGTGGAGCAATCCATCTCCTCGGCCACGAATACCCTGAGTCCGAGGACAAGTGGAGCATTCCATCTCCTCAGACTGTGAAGATAATGGGCCGAGGACTTGTGGACCAATCCATCTCCTCGGCCAAGAATACCAGGGGTCCGAGGACAAGTGGAGTAATCCATCTCCTCGGACTGTGAAGATAATGGGCCGAGGACTTGTGGAGCAATCCATCTCCTCGCGCCAAGAATACTCTGAGTCCGAGGACAAGTGGAGCAATCCATCTCCTCGGACTGTGAAGATAACGGGCCGAGGACTTGTGGAGCAATCTATCTCCTCGTACCGTGAAGAGAATGGGCCGAGGACTTGTGGAGCAATCCATCTCCTCGGCCAAGAATGCTAGGGGTCCGAGGACGAGTGGAGTAATCCATCTCCTCGGACCTTGAAGATAATGGGCCGAGGACCTGTGGAGCAATCCATCTCCTCGGACTTTGAAGATAATGGGCCGAGGACTTGTGGAGCAATCCATCTCCTCAGCCAAGAATACCAGGGGTCCGAGGACAAGTGGAGCAATCCATCTCCTCGGACCTTGAAGATAATGGGCCGAGGACCTGTGGAGCAATCTATCTCCTTGGACTTTGAAGATAATGGGCCGAGGACTTGTGGAGCAATCCATCTCCTCGGCCAAGAATACCAGGGGTCCGAGGACAAGTGGAGCAATCCATCTCCTCGGACCTTAAAGATAATGGGCCGAGGACCTATGGAGCAATCCATCTCCTCGGCCAAGAATACCAAGGGTCCGAGGACAAGTGGAGCAATCCATCTCCTCGGACCTTGAGGATAATGGGCTGAGGACCTATAGAGCAATCCATCTCCTCGGCCAAGAATACCCTGAGTCCGAGGACAAGTGGAGCAATCCATCTCCTCGGATTGTGAAGATAATGGGTCGAGGACTTGTGGAGCAATCTATCTCCTCGGCCAAGAATACCCTGAGTCCGAGGACAAGTGGAGTAATCTATCTCCTCAGACTGTGAAGATAATGGGCCGAGGAC
The DNA here is from genome assembly GCA_023935145.1 of Bretschneidera sinensis. Classification (NCBI taxonomy): domain Eukaryota; kingdom Viridiplantae; phylum Streptophyta; class Magnoliopsida; order Brassicales; family Akaniaceae; genus Bretschneidera; species Bretschneidera sinensis. Next base: position 31,940,212 of record CM043700.1, on the reverse strand, counting down.
TTATGGAGCAATCAATCTCCTCGGCCAAGAATACCCTGAGTCCGAGGACAAGTGGAGCAATCCATCTTCTCGGACTGTGAAGATAATGGGCCGAGGACTTGTGGAGCAATCCATCTCCTCGGACTATGAAGAGAATTGGCCGAGGACTTGTGGAGCAATCCATCTCCTTGGCCAAGAATACCAGGGGTCTGAGGACAAGTGGAGCAATCCATCTCCTCGGACCTTGAAGATAATGGGCCGAGGACCTGTGGAGCAATCCATCTCTTCGGAATTTGAAGATAATGGGCCGAGGACTTGTGGAGCAATCCATCTCATCGGTCAAGAATACCAGGGGCCCGAGGACAAGTGGAGCAATCCATCTCCTCGGACCTTGAAGATAATGGGCCAAGGACGTGTGGAGCAATCCATCTCCTCGGACTTTGAAGATAATGGGCCGAGGACTTGTGGAGCAATCCATCTTCTCGGCCAAGAATACCAGGGGTCCGAGGACAAGTGGAGTAATCCATTTCCTTGGACCTTGAAGATAATGGGCCGAGGACTTGTGGAGCAATCCATCTCCTCAGCCAAGAACACCCCTGAGTCCGAGGACAAGTGGAGCAATCCATCTCCTCGGACTGTGAAGAGAATGGGCCGAGGACTTGTGGAGCAATCCATCTCCTCGGTCAAGAATACCAGGGGTCCGAGGACAAATGGAGTAATCCATCTCTTCGGACCTTGAAGATAATGGGCCGAGGACTAGTAGAGCTACGGGAAAGTGTTTCTTGTCCAAGACGGTGGCTGGAGTAACAAGTAGCCTTGCGTGCGTAAATGACGGGTCATGTTTCCTTGGAATTTTAAACAGCCGTTTTGGGGAAAACGGCGGCCATCTCTCGGGACATAGCGCCCCTTGGGGAAGTGTGTTGGTCGCTTTGGGATTCTAATGGGTCCCCTTGGTTTCTGCATTTGCATTAAATGGTCCTCGTTGGCCGTGACACATTTCCTATATAAGGGGTTTTGGCTTCCCTTTCTTCCTTACTCATTTCAAAATCCATTGTTTGTTCAGAGAGAAGTTTCTGTAAGAGCCCTCAGCCTCGTCCCTATTGTGTTTGAGAGTATTCATCCTCGTCTCTTCAAAGAGAATTTTCCTTCTTCGTGAGTCTGTCTTGTCTCAACGCTGCGGGGAGTTTTTGGGGCTGGGGTTTTTTGGGTGATCGTTGCGTTTGCGAGATCGTGGAGAGGAGCGCTCTTGGGCAAATACCGGGCGTTTAGGAGGAATTCAGGAGAAGTTAAAGTCCGAATCCTTTGGACTTTGGTGAGTTCGTGTCTCTTTAATATTTAAATCATGTCTTCTTCGTTTGATACATACCGCGATAGGCCTAGTAGTAGTGAGAACGGTAGGAGTAGTGTAGATGATACGAGCGGCAGCAGCTCCGAAGAAGTAGAGGTGTCCTCGTCTTGTTCTGGGGGGAATGCCCCCTTAACAGGCATGCCAAGGGCAGACCCCATGGCACTAGTGCCCTACATTCCTTTGGAGGTGGGGAGGGAGTATGAAGAAGACTCCTCGTCCGGTGAGGACACACTTAGGGCGTTGACTGATATTAGGGAGACCTCGGCTGGAGAAGAGAGAGATGAGTGGAATTATACAGCCAATGAGATCCCTAGTCAACTGAGGGAGGAAGATTTGGAGGTGATTAGGAAGACGTACCGCATTCTGAGCGAGTACGGTCTTCGGCTAGCCAAAGTGAGAGAAAAGGCCTGTGATGTCCTCTCTAACCGAGCCCCGTTCGAGCTCTACGTGTACGAGCATCACATGCAGGTCGGGCTCCGGTTTCCCCTTCACCACTATTTTTGTACTATTCTCAAGTACTTTGATATAGCGCTGTGTCAGCTGGTGCCTAATTCGGTACGGCTGATTATGGCCTTTATATGCGTTTGTTTAGAAGTGGGCCGACCAATGACGATGGATATTTTTAATGCCCACTTCTTGATCAGCCAGCATGGTCAGACAGGGTGGGTGGTCTTCAGTACTCGACCGAGGAGGAGGTTGCTGAAGAAGACCCCTTCATCGATCAAAAGGTGGAAGAAGAATTTCTTTTTCATCTAATCTACCGAGGACTTCGGCTTACCTCATGCATGGAGTATGGACCGCACCGGGAAATGCAAAAAGGTGGGCCTTCTTCCGTATGAGTAGGAAACGGTGAACGCCATGGTGGCCTCGCCTTTGGACATCGGGGTTCTATATGACAATGAAGAACTGGCCCGACGAGGTCTTTGTTCTTCGTGCCCCGAGCCTTCGCTTGAGAGTGGTAAAGGCTTTGGTTTACCTTCTACTTTCTTTATTTTTATTTGCATCGTAATCCTGCGATTGGTACTTACGCTATTTCTTTCCTTTGTTTATGTGGTTTGATCAGAGATGGAGGCAGCTGCCCGTGCCCGAGAGCATGCCAAGAAGTTGGCTTTGGAGCAGAGGAGGTCGACTCGATCCAAGAAGCAAAAGGCCTCGACTTCGCGACCTAAGAAGAGGCCCCGAGCTCCATCTCCGACTCCGATCGACTTGGAGACTCCTCCAAGGCCACCGACCCAGCCAAAGACACCTCCGGTCTACAGTGCCCCGACGCCGATCCCTATGACTATGGGGACTTCCACTGTCTCGGGCCCTAGCCAAGGGGCGGCTCCTGAGGCCTCGATCTTCATGCCCAACTGGGCCATCAGGACAAATGATTCTGTCTTCATACATCCTCGGGTGGCGAGGGAACATCTGTTTAAGGGCACCCCTCCTCGTGACATTGCTGAGTTGGGTCGAAAGACCACGGACTCTCTCTGTGCGACGATCGAAGCTTTGGCTTCTCAGGTTAGATTTTGTTTTTACTTTGCTTTGCGTTCTGTCTTCACCGAATTTTGTTTCACGCATGGCTTCTGGTCTCAGATGGGTGTTCTGGTGGGCGTGGCCACACGTCGTTGCATGGAGACAGCGGAGCTCCTAGGGCGTACCCAGCACCAGCTGGAGGAGATGACAGAGGCTGTTTGCCGGATACAGGCCTCGTTGGAGTCTGCTGTCCTGGCTAAAGCTAAAGCTGAAGCCATTGCTCAGGCAGCTGCAAAAAAAGGTCGAGGCTCGCCTTAGTGCCGCAGCGGAGGAGGCTGAGGCTCATCTTCGTGCCGCTGCAGAGGAGGCTGAGGCTCGTACTCAGGTGGCTGTGGAGGAAGCCTTAGCGTCTTTCCAGAGTTCGGAGGCCTATCGCCTGGCTGTCGTTTCCGATGGTGGCCAGCAGTACCTTACGGGGTTCATGGAGGCCAAGGAGAAGGCTAAAGCTATGTACCCAGAGCTCAATTTCTCTGCGTTGGACCTGCTGAGGCCCAAGGATGAAGAGCTGCTGGCTTCAGACGAGGAGCATGCTGATGGACAGGACCGTGATGGACGATTAAGCATGGGGTCTCCTGCCATTGGAGATCATTAGGGCTCAGGTTGAGGGAATCTTTCGTAACCTTTTTTTGTTTTGGCCCGGCCAGTGTTTTGTTTTGTATTTTGAGGCTGTTGGTGCCCTATTTTGCCTTGTTTTAGGCTTTTTGTTTTAGTCGACAGAAAGACAGATGTAAGTAAAGTCCTTTATTTATAAAACAAGACTGTTTACATATGTGTAACACTTTTTATTGATAAAAACGTCGAAGATGTTCCGTATTCCAAGTATGAGGAATGACCTTTCCATTCAATTCTTCGAGTTCGAAAGTGCCAGGACGGCATACTTTTTTGATTCGATATGGCCCTTCCCAGTTAGGGACTAGTTTGCCTGATTTTCGGGGCCTAGATACTTCATTCTTTCATAAGACGAGATCATGGAGACAGAAGTGCCTTACTTTTACTCTTGAATTGAAGTACCTGGTAGCTCGCTGTTAATAAACGGTAAGTCGGATTTGGGCTTTATCCCGGGCTTCATCGAGAAGATCGGCGTTCATGCGAAGGGCTTCCTCATTGCTTCGTTCCTCGAAGTTCTGTACTTGCAAGGAAGGTACTCCTATTTCCAAGGGGATTACTGCCTCGGATCCATAAGTCATGAAGAAGGGGGTTTCCCCCGTAGGTGCTCGAGCCGTGGTTTCGATATGCCCAAAGTATGTTGGGTAAATGGTTTATCCACTGCTTATCTGTTTTGTCTATTCGCCTTTTAATGCCTTGCAGGATCGTTCGGTTGGTAACTTCGGCTTGTTCATTTGCTTGTGGGTATCCAACCGAGGAGAAACGATGGTCAATGTGTAATTCATCGTAAAATGTTTTGAACCGAACACTGTCAAACTGTTTGCCGTTGTCTATTACTAACACTTAGGGTACTCCAAACTGACATACGATTGACTTCCACACGAAGGCTCGGGCTTGAAAGTCGGTGATGCTGGCTAAGGGCTCAGCTTCCACCCATTTTGTAAAATAATCTATTGCAACTATGAGGTACTTTCGCTGGCTGGTTGCTCCGGGAAAAGGTCCGAGAAGGTCTATTCCCCACATAGCGAAAGGAAGTGGAGTGACTATTGGTGTCAAAAGGTTTGCTGGTCGATGTGGCACAGTGGCATACCGTTGACAGCTTTGACATTTGGTCACCAGCTCCATGGCTGCTTCCCTCATCTTTGGCCAATAGTATCCTTGACGAAGGATCTTGAATGCCAAGGCACGTCCCCCAAGGTGATTTTCACATATACCTTCGTGGACTTCTCGGAGGGTGTAATTAGCTTCGGTTGGGTTAAGACATTTCAAGTAAGGCATTGTCAGCCCTCACTTATACAGGTGATCATCCAGAATTGCGTAACGGGCGGGTCGAGACATAATCTTTCGGGCTTCGCCTTTGTTATCAGGAAGAAGACCATCACGCAGATATTCCAGGATAGGACTCATCCATGTTCTCTTACCAACCACGGGTAAGACCATTATTTCATCGATACTAGGTACGGTTAGGGTTTCGAGGTAGATTGCTCGTCTTGACTCGAGCTGGCAAGATGAAGCAAGCTGGGCTAATGAGTCGGCCTTCGTATTTTCCACCCGCGGAATCTGGTTCAGAAAAAATACTTCGAACTGCGCAGCTAATATCTTTGCTGCTGCTAGGTAGCGAGCGATTTTTTCTCCCCGGGCCTCGAATTCGTCGTTCACCTGGTTCACCACTAGTTGGGAATCGCTATATACATGCAAATTCTGTACAGAAATTACCTTAGCTAATTTCATGCCCGCGAGTAGAGCTTCATACTCGGCTTCGTTGTTGGATGCCGGAAACTTAAACCTCAAAGCGTACTCAATGGTGAAGTTGTCAGGACCGCTCAGAATGAGCCTGGCTCCACTTCCAGAGTCAGTGGAGGATCCGTCAACATGAAGGGTCCAAAGTTAAAACGGGCTCGATTGGTTAATATCCTGCGGAGATTCTTCTTCCGTTAATGGCAAAGTAGTTTCCATGACAAAATCAGCTAGGGCTTGTGCTTTGATAGCTGTCTGAGGTCGATAGTGGATGTCGAACTCGCCCAACTCTATTGACCATTTGACCATTCTGCCGGAAACATCTGGCTTGTGGAGTATTTGTCGAAGAGGCTGGTTGGTGAGGAGTGTGATGGTATGGGCTTGAAAATAGGGTCGAAGCTTCTGGGCCGAAATCAACAGAGCATACGCCATATTTTTCGCAGGAAGATATCTTGTTTCGGTATCGTGAAGTACCTTGCTGACATAATACACCGGCTTTTGTGCGCCTTCTTTTTCCCGTATTAGGACGGAGGCTACTACTTCGGGTCCGACCGAAAGATACAAGAAAAGTTCTTCGCCGACTACTGGTTTGGTAAGTACAGGAGGTGTCCCCAAATATATTTTCAGTGCCCTGAATGCTTCTTGACAAGCTTCGTTCCACACAAAGTTCCAGGTCTGACGAATGGCCTTAAAAAAGGGGAGGCACTTTTTGGTAGATTTTGACATGAATCGGCTGAAGGCCGCTATTCTTCCAGTAAGTTGCTGGACTTCCCTCACAGTCCGAGGTGGACTCATGTTAAGAATAGCATCGATCTTCTCTGGATTGGCTTCTATACTTCTGTGGGTGACTAGAAAGCCGAGGAATTTTCCCCCAGTGACTCCAAAGGCACATTTCGTGGGATTCAACTTCATATGATGATGGTTGAGGATATCAAAAGCTTCTTGGAGATCGATCTCGTGGTCTTGTACTTCGATGCTTTTGACCAGCATGTCATCTACATATACTTCCATATTCCGACCAATTTACTCTTTGAATATCTTGTTTACTAACCTCTGGTAAGTGGCCCCGGCATTTTTCAAACTGAATGGCATGACCCTATAACAATAGAGGCCTTGTTCTATGATAAATGCCGTTTTCTCTTGGTCAGGCGGGTGCATGAGGATCTGGTTATACCCGGAGTAGACATCCATGAATGTTAACAGCTCATGGCCGGATGTTGTGTCAACGAGTTGGTCAATCCCGGGCAAAGAAAAACTGTCTTTCGGACAGGCTTTATTTAAATCTGAAAAGTCTATACAGATTCGCCACTTGCCGTTTGCCTTTTTAACCATTACAACATTGGATAGCCAGTCTGGATAGCTCACCTCTCGGATGAAATTAGCCGAACATAATTTGTCAACTTCTGTCCGGACAACTACATGTCGCTCAGGAGCGAATGATTTTTTTTTTGGATGATCGATTTGTGGGTCGGATCCATACTCAAGCGATGTACGATGACATCCGGGCTGATCCCCGGCATATCTGTAGTGGTCCAGGCGAATAGGTCTTGGTTTGCCCGTAGAAGGGCTAACAGAGATTCCTGAAATATGTTGGACAGGTTTGAACCAATTTGAACAGTTCTGGTGCTATCTTCGTCGAGGGGGATCGTGAGTACATCTTCTCCGGGCCTACCTCGCAGGTTGCTCGCTTCATCCCTAAGGTCATCCAGTTCAAGTGGTAGGGCTTCCGTCTTCTTACCCTTTATTACACTGAGATAACAGGATCTGGTGATTCGTTGATCTCCTTTGATTTCGCCTACTCCGTCTTCCGTGGAGAATTTGATTTTGAGATGATGGGTAGAGACAATCACTCGGAGTTTATTCAGTGTAGGTCGTCCAAGTATCATATTGTAGGAGGAGGGTTGTCGAACAATTAACAAAGTGGAGTGTACAGTCGTTGTTTGGGGTGTCGTCCCCGCAGTTACCGGGAGGGTTATGCTGCCTTCTGTAAAAACTGGTCCCTCTAAGAAGCCATAGAGTGGGGTGGAGACCAGCTCTAGATGTGTATCGCCCAGTTGCATTTGTTGAAAGGCATCATAAAAGAGGATGTCGGCTGAGCTCCTGTTGTCGACCAGGACTCGTCTTATTTCATGATTGGCCACGAGAAGTGAAATTACAACAGCATCGTCGTGTGGAATCTGCACTCCTTCTAAGTCTTCGTCCGAAAAAAAAATGATCTCTCCGGTTTTAGGTCGTTTATGAGATCCAGTGACAGAGACTACTGACCTGGCATAAGACCTACTGCGAGCATGCGACCCCCCACCAGCAACGGGTCCTCCGTAAATGGTCTTGATAATCTTTGCCACGGGGGCTTCTGGTTTTTTCTAGCTAGGCTCCCTATAACTTGGCCCTGGGCTCTTCCGAATTGCCCTTGTAGGTCTGTTTCGCTCGAGAGGGCACTCAGGGCTTCTACGTGATCGTTCATCAAATTTTTCTTGTCGTGGCCTGACGTATTCTTTTAGATGCCCCCGATTGATGAGGGCCTCGATCTGATTTTTTAAGGCCTTACATTCTTCCGTGTCATGGCTGAAGTTTCTGTGGAATCTACACCAAGTATTTCGATCTGGGTTGAGGTTCGACGGTCTTGGGGGCCATTGCAAGAGGTCCCTGTCATGAATCTGCATTAGAATGTTGGTCCTGGAGGCCTTCAGTGGTGAGTAGCTATGGATTTTCCCCAAAGTTCTGGCTCTGGTTCCGAAGGCAGCAAGATTCCGGGGTCTATCTTCAAAAGGCCTGAGGGTTCTGGGTTTCTCATCGCGAAACGGCCGCTTAGTGGGCTCGCGGCAGGGACTAGTGGGGCCTCTCTTCCTCCTTTCCGTGTCTCCTTGGCGTTCTCTTCGGAACACCTGATCATCTTCTGTCAGCATGTATTTTTTGGCTCGCGCCAAGACTTCACTCATATCCATAGGCGGACGTCTGATGAGTTTTGAACTGAAGAATCCGGATCTTAGTCCATTTTTGAATGCCAAGAGCTTAACACTGGGATCAAAGTCTGGGATCTCCCAAGCTGCAGTGTTGAATCTAGAAATATAGGCACGAAGCTTCTCTCTTTTTGATTGGACAATATTAAACAGAGACTCCGAAGTTTTCTTGGGTCCTTTGCTACTGAAGAAATGTGAGGCGAAAGCATAGCTTAGGTCTTTGAAGGTGCGGATACCTCATGGTTTCAAGCGAGAATACCATGTCCCAACCGCTTTCTCAAGAGTCAATGGAAATGCCCTGCACATCACAGGGTCCGAATGTCTATGGAGGGTCATTGTGGTTCGGTAGTGCTGGAGATGATCCAGGGGATCAGTGGATCGATCGTAAGGTTTAATTTGTGGCATCCGAAAATTTGGTGGGAGGGGGGCATCAAGGACTTCTTTTGTGAAAGATGGGTCCTGCACATCGAGATCATCACTAATACTGTGGTTGCGTTCTTTAAATGCCTCATTGATTCGTCCCTCTATGTCCTCGATCTGTTTGCCAAACCCTTCGCTGTTCTTGGACATGTGACTTTCTCCGAACTTGGCTGGGGGAGGTGAGTGGGTCGCCGAATAGTCATCTGCCGGTGGGCGGCGGTCGGTGGAACCGTTGTGACCTGGTTCCTGCGACGGGAATGGTACAGTATGCTGAGGTCTTCTGCGAACTTCGGCAGCCAGATCGGCTACTAGGTGTGCGAGCTCTGTGAATTGCGCCTGGAGCGTGCCGTCATTCGGGTGAGCCTCGGGTTCGGCTGAGGAACTCGCTCCCGACCGTTGTCCCGACCATAGTACGTGAGTGCCTAGATCCCTGGCGGGTGTTTTTGGGGGCATGATAACAGATGAGTTCTTTCAACTTCTTCGCTGTTACTGTCAGCGAGAGATGTGGTTTCCCACAGACGGCACCAATCTGTTGATGCCAAATATGTGCGTTGCTGAGCAGGAGATCAGACTGTGGAGGTACCTGCACAGGGAAAGAGAGAGTAGCTATGGGGTCGACGGAGGGGGTGCCTCCGAGGATGCTCCGATGCTTAAGTTAGGGTAAGCTCAAGTGTATCTCTATAAAGCTGAAAAGGAATCCCGTTCTTGAATGCTTACCAAGTCCTTTTTATAGAGTTTCGGAGGCGGTAGTGGGCCTAGGACGGCCGCGATACGATGCCCCAACTAGGTTGGGTAATGATGCCTATGAGGCCCAGCTAGATGGCTGGAGACCGTTCGTTAGGGCTTTTGCCTTGCTCGCTTGATCAGAAGTCGTCTATGCGTTAAGACGGTTTTTATGACCTGACGTCCCAACTTGGTTGGGTGATGATGGCCTAGAGGGCGGTGGTGACGTGGAGGCCCAGCTGGGGGGCAATGATGCCCTGAAGGGCGGTCATGACCTGGAGGCCCAACTGTCCGAGCCTAGGTCTTCCGCGTGTCTTCTTGTGGCCTGGGGTCAAGATGATCCACGTATCGTCTTCTTATAGGAAATGTGTATTTTGGCAGTATCACTCTGTAATAAATTGTGAACAACTCGTAAATATGAAAAATGGAGACAGTAAATTGAATTGTGATCGATACTGGTCCAAACCTAGCTGTTACTGTCGCAATTAATTTGAACTTTCTTGCAAGTTTCTGTGCAGAAGAGTAGTTGATATCTCGCATAGTCTCATTCTTTGCTTTTGAAAGTTAGTTGGGTTCTCCTTCTCTGGTGTCATGCTATGTAATTTTGTAATTCAACGTGTTAATTTAGTAATTATCTAGTGTTTTACTATAAAATATTGGTAATACATTTTAATATGAATAAGATTAAGAATCGAACTCTAATCGAAATTATAAGATTTCAGGTTTAATTTTTATAATATGCGAGTTATTTGTCTGATTTATATATTAATTATTTTATTCTATATATTATTATTTAACCCAATAACATCTCTTTTTCAAGTAATTATTGAAGTTCAAATACGTGAAGTAATTGACACCAATTTTCTTACAAGAAATTATTAAATGTTATTTATTTTATGCAGTGTTATTATTCATTTACTAATAATTTCAAAAAAAATTCAAATTGTAATATGATACATTGATATTACTCAAATTACTTCAAATCATCAATTTAATTTTTTTAAATTATCAATCAAAGAAATAACAACACTGTATAGATACCAATAATCTTTTTATCAATAATCTTTTATCATTCATTCAATTAAAAAAAAGTACTCTGCCACTTAATTATTTGCTTTATGGAGCAGCAATTAAGGCCTTTATAGCTTATTGCTCCTAATCATTGCACGTTCACAGTCACAAAGAAAACGTACAGAGAAATATGCTTGATTTGAGAGGAAAAGAGGCACCCAACAATGATTGAGGATGAAAGACCTTTGAGTATTGACAGCATTAGCGGTACGTAAATTAAGGTAAGTTTCAACGCAGAAGGGATTAAATGATTTGACTAACTTTTGAATAATATAGCACTTAATTAATACATAGGATTCTCGAAGGTAAAAAGTAAAAAAAAAAAAGCATGTCCCTGTGAAATTGTTGTGATCTGTCAGCCATAGATCCGACACGCATGTTACATTTATTATGATAAAATGAATTTCTTTTTGAAGCATTAAAATTAAGGATAGATCCAAAAATTCTAATATAGAGTGGCCAAATAATGGAATGATTTAATGGAAGAAAGAAAAATAAAACCTAGAGAGAGAAAAGTTGTTCCCTTCTTAATTGGTTGGTTCTATCATAGCTGATTGGTCCAACGCTCTCGGAAGTCCAACAAGGGAGACAAAGGTGCTCTAAAGTCCAACTAAAGAGACAAGACAGAAGTTAAACGATAAAGAAATGAAAATAATGTATAAGAAAAATGAAGTAAAAAAATAAATTATATTTAATCAAAGTCTGCAAATTAACAAACCAAACTGTTTTATTCATTTTTGTCACGTGTGAAGAGACTAGGAAATGAAAAAGTTGTCCTTTGTAACCATTGAAAATTTTGAAATTATTTTATAAGAAAAGTAATAATTTCAACGGTAAAATCATACCATAGAAATATGACCAAATCTCTCTTGAAACACATGCTACTGTATTAGAAATTAATAACAACATATCTATTAATCTTCTGAATTCAAGAAAGACATTATACTCTCCAGATCCAAAGCTTCAAGATTTGCAAGAGAGGCATATTCTTCACTGACCACAATATTGTCACCGTCTTCAATGTTGTTCTCTTTTTCTTGGCTAGAATCTAAATTTATAGCATACCGGCCTATGAGAAGTTCATCAATGTCGAAATCAGTAAGAAAATCATCATGTAGCGATGAAGAAGATCGGTTGTTGCTAACTGCACAATCCGATTTGGAGATTAAATCTTTTTGATCAGCCGTCTGATTATTTTGTTGTGGTGGGATGATAACCTTGGCGCACCTTACAGCTTTTGTTCGGATCACTTGGTGTGGTTCGCTAGTGATCTTTGGGTTGATCAACTTAGACGAGAAATTCCTTGTACATTCACTCAGCTTTTTCAACATAGTAGGGTTTCTGTTGTAACTTTGTTTCTTGTCACCTACCATCCTTTTACTCAAATTTGTGTTCCAATAATTTTTAATTTCATTGTCTGTTCTCCCAGGTAATCTCCCAGCGATGAGGGACCACCTTGCAGAAACATAACATAATATTGATTTCATTGTCTGGTCACAAAGTGCTTTTACTTTCAAGTTAATTATATTCTCACAAATAAAAATTGGTAACTCAGGAACATAAGCATTCAACTTAAGTTTAAAATTTAAACGAATGCATGAAACTATATTGAAAAGTATAGTTTTATAAATAAAATTTGAAATTGAACTTTACAATTTAAGATAACTCAGGTAATATATCAATTACACAAAATCTCAATAAAAAAAAATTATCACTTTACTATATGATTTAATACATATTTTATCAACAGTTTAAAACTTAATGATTTTTTTTTTATAAATTTAAAACTCTCATAAATGCATTTTAGATGATAAGCCACAATCATTAATTAAATTTCTGTCATAAACTTGAAAATTTTAATTCAAACATGAACTTCATGTAAGTAACTTTAGTTTATCACAAATAAAAATTGATAACTTGGCAACACAGGATTAAAGGGATATATATGGATGACCAATTATTCTGAAGTCTTCGTTTTGATTAATGAGAACTCCTTTCTCATTAGAGTGGTGATACCATAAAACTGAGTTCGTGGGTGTTTTTCCCGGAACTGAGATAATCCATTAGTAATTATAGAAAAATTGAGTTGTAACTTTGATATTTATTTTTTTCTTTTTAAAATTTTTGGTACAATTACTATTCAAATTCCTTATTATTACTAGTAGATTTTTTCAATTTCACGGTAACTTTCACGAAACCGATTCTATAGAATCGGGTCTCTTCTCTTTATCTATTCACTCAGGATCTAACATCTTAATTTAATATTATGTCCTTTAAGTTCCCATATTGGCTGGTTCCTTTTCTACTAAGATCTCCTTTTAAATTCTGCTTGTTTTTATTAGATAGAAAAGCTTCATTTTTCAATCTGAAAAAAACTTCATTCTTCACCATTCAGCAACCAATGCAAAATAATTAAATAGAAAATTATATTAAAAAATTCTGAAGAATATCTACATAGAAGAAGAAAATGAAATCCACTATATAGCAGATTATACCTATTACCAAGAAGCTTATGTAGTTTGATGATGAGCTCGTCTTCTTCAGGAGAAATGTTACCTCTCTTAATATCAGGCCTCAGATAATTCAACCATCGTAGCCTGCAACTTTTCCCGCATCGCTTCAACCCTAAAATAGCTTAAAATTATTTCAGATGAAATCACATTCTACTAATTAGGGGAACCGGGAAAGTAATGATGGAAGTATTTAAAAACAAAGAAAGAAAATAGCTAGAATTAATGTTACCAGCAAGTTGAGGAAGGTCTCTCCATTTGCCTTCTCCATGAGTTTTGACATATTCAATAAGGATTTTATCTTCCCAGGCAGACCATGACCCTCTGTTCAGTCCTTCTTTCGCACAACATGGCCTCCTTCCCATTCTCTCTCTGTCGCTTGACTTAAAGGGGTGTTATAATTTATAATTTCATTTGCTTTGATAAATTATTGCATATATAAATAGTGAAAACCTACTCCATATATATACACACACATGTGTACGGGATTGAAAAAGCTCTATGATAAAAGGTAGTTTTTTTGGTTTTGGTGTAATAAACGTGCTTCTTGATTCAAAAGTGGGCTATCGAATGATTCAAAAATTAGCATGGCCTATATTTGAATTAAAATATACACATACTAAACCACAAACTAAACCATTTTACTACAGAATATCACCACTCAATTAGAAGATGCTCATGCTAGATTTTAGGTAACTATAGGCTATAGCACACTTTACGTAAAATGTGTTTTGTTAAAAAAATTATATTCGCTTTTTGATTTTATTTTAACATAAAATAAAAAATTGAAGTGAAAATATGTTCAACGATTGAAAACAAAATATATTTTTTAAACAATAAAAGTAGAGTAAATTCAAAAAAAAAAAGAAAATAATGGTTTTTAACTGTTTTTATTAATTTGAAAACAAAACTTAAAATGGTTTTAATGTGAACTTAAAAAGCTCTAAAAATAAAGAGTAGTGCTATACATATTACCACTTTCAACCATTATTTTCAACTACCTGAAAGTTGAGTAAATATTTTTAGAGTTTCTTAATTATATTTTTCTATTATATTCCAACAATGTGTTTTACTAACTTTGTAGTCCGTAGCGAGTGAGGAGTAAAACTTATAAGAGCGTATTGACATTGATGGTCTATTTTGATTGTAAGTATACCTTTATTAAAAAAAAATGATTTTATTATTCTGAAAATAAAAAACAAAAACAGAGAGGGTATGTTTGGGTAACAGTTTCCTGTTTTCAATTTTCAAAAACTGTTTTCGAAAATGAAAACTAAAAACAATTTTCTGATGTTTTCTGAAGAAAACATGTTTGGATAACTGTAACTCGAAAACTGTTTCCAAAACAGAAAACAGTGAAATGTTGTTTAGATAATCTTATTTCGAAAACTATTTTGAAAATAGAAAACTATTTGGATACACCTGCTTGTAATCGCAGTTTTCAATTTTTATTTTAAATTTGAAATCTACATTAATTTTATTTCTCATATTTACTAAATACATTTTTTAGCACACACCAAATACTTGAAGTAATTAATAATATTTTGTTTTAAAAATTTTAGTATTTTTTATATACCCTGGATCAAACATGACCAAACTCATCTCCCTCACCATATCACGTATGTTTGTTTGTTAAATTAATTCTAAAAAATTAAAATAAAAAATACAACACAACTTTCACAATTTGATAAAATGTGAACAACCAACTCATCATTCTTCTTAGAAAATGGTTCAATATCTAAACAGATTCGGTCAACAAAATTCCCTTTTTGGATCCCAAGACCATTCAGCAGCAAAACAAAATCATATACAAACCAAGGAAAAAGTCTACCCAAGAAATAAATAAAAATCAAAGCGCATTCAAAATTTAAGAATTCAACAATACCCAAAACAAAAACAAAAAAGTGCAAAAGAGAAATAAAAAATGGAAACAACCCCAAGTGAGTGAAAAATGAAGAGAAAGCAAGATTTAGAGAAAAAAAAGGGTGGGTATTTGGTCCTTTTCCATGTGTGTCCCACAAGTATATTATACGATGCCGACTGGGGCTCCATCAAGCTCCAAATCAACAACCAAAACATTGAATATGCAATTCATCCCAACCAAACTCAATTCCTCTAAACATTGAATCATTATCTTCATCAGATCAAAAGAACAAATCATTTTCTTTTATCATTGGAAATGATCAAGCCACAAATCACAAACATATATTTCAATAGATTTAGCTTTACAAATCAAGAACAATTTCTTTAAAAAAGGAAAAATCACTGGGAAGAAAATCCCAAAAAGAGCTCAGGTGTCTTATACCACTCCACACTGCCACATGGTAGCGTCACCAGGCTGTGGCCGCTCGGCAGTGCCTACAAGCTAAAGTCCATAGAATATTTTTAAATAGAAATCAAGCATATAAAAAAAAAACAAGAATATGAACCCAGAAAAATAAAGCATATGGACCTAGAAATCCAAGTATAGAAACCCATTTTCCTACCCTCCAAACACCCCAATCCCTTTCTCTTATCTATTGAAAACCCTTCATAAAATCAAAAATCCGAGAATGAAAGAAGATATCAGAGTATTCACACACAGCGCCATCACCGGTCACGATCAAACCACTATTAACGTCACAGTGAGCCGCCACCACCACCGTGCCATTACCGAAGTCCATACCACTGCAAGTTACAAATCGAGGATGAAGAAGAAGAAGGGGGAAGAGAATGAGAAGAAGAATGAGGAATAATAAGAAGAAAAACACAGGAGAAGGAACCGTGGGTGGCGCTGCTAATAGAAGAATAAGAAGTAAGAGTTGGGGAGGATAAGGAGCTGCACCCAATGCTTGAAGAGGAGCAGGAGTATCATGATGTCGATGACTGATCAATGTGAGAGAGAGTGAGGGAAGATGGCAAGAAACACCAACTTTGGAGAAGTGGGTCATGCGTGAGAGAAGAGAACAGAGAAGAAAAAAGGAAATCTGGGTTATTTTCTAAAAATTAGTTCTGAAAACACCAAAAATGGTGTTTGAAAAGAGTTTTTTTTTAAAAGAGTTTTAGAAAATTATGTCTGAAAATGGGTTACCCAAACATTATTATAAATTTTGGAAGCAGATTTTAGTTTTTGAAAACTGAAAACTATTTTAGAAAACCCAAAACAAACATGCCCAGAATGTTTCAAAAGCAAAGCCACCCTCAACTTTTTCCTAGTGCTAACAATCAATCCTGAGAATAGCAAAAAGATATGTTCGGTTGCCCTCCATCCATCCAACTTTAATACAACTCATATTATCTTCAAAACGTCCATAAAAGGAAAACGGTTTTAAATTTTAAACTGATCAAATAACTTAATGTTTGTGGATGGATGATCTACATGTATGTGATTCAAAATTGAATGCATTGGATCGATCACGTGAGTGAAAATGTATTGTAATTAAGTATCCTTGATAAGAGATTGACTCTTGATCATTGTGAGAGACAAAAAAAAAATGGTTTAATAAAAATAAAAAGAATTTGAGAATTAAAGACTTTAGAGAATTAGAGAAGAAGAAGAAGAGAGGATTTTGATGAAAGAAGAATTCTGATTATTAATCTCGTAATTATATGGGCACTGAAGTGTTTGTCATGTAATTAACTCTAACTACTAACTGAAACTATTAGGAAAATAACAAAAATTGAACAACTTGTAAGTGCTCTACCAACTGTCTAATTCTTTTCTTACTTCATGACGTAATCCTTAGTCCACCCTGGACTCATCCTTAGCCTTATCTCCCTCATACTTGTTAGAAAAATGAGAGTAAAGTGTTGTTTGAAAACCCAAAAGGCATTAGTTTAAATCAAATGGTTTTGATTTAAATAGAAAATGTGTGAGATTAAATAAAAATATATCAGTTTAAATCAAAGATTGTGATTTAAACAGAAAATGTGTGAGATTTAATATTTATTTTATAAACAGACACGATCTGGTCCGTTAAAAACTAATAGGCATGATCGTAAAGCTCTCATTAAATCTGAAAAAAAAAATCATATCTTTCCAATTGAAAAAACATGACTTTCCAGAATCATTTGAAGAGGTGTTTCTACACCTATAAATACCCATCGCTTCCCATTTTTAGAACACAATTCATTTCATTATTTATTCTCTCTTTTTTCTTTCAAAACTCTGTCATAATATTTAAGTATTTCAAAGTATAATTAAATCAGAAGTTTTTCAGATTTTGTCGTCTGTAGACTTCAAGTTTGAGACTTAGTTGTATCTTGGAGGAATATTCGTCTGTACCCATAGCAAACTTGTTTATTCAAGTGGGGACGAATAAGCCTTAAAGACATTGATTACCACACGCCTCTAAGTCTTGATTCTTATATTTTGTTACAGTTTAGAAAAATATTACAACAATTTTAAGGCTTTACTTTTTGTCCAATAATATGGAGACAGAATCATTTAAAGTGATGAATCAAGACTTTGTCAATCTGGACAGATTCGATGGAAATAATTTCAGTCGATGGCAAGACAAGATTATGTTCTTGCTTACAGTGTTGAAAATTTTCTACATATTGTATCCTAATCTATAGCCTATTCTTGATGATCCAGTACCTAAGGAAGGAAAGCAGCCACAAACAGCAGTTATTGAACAATTAACTACAGAAAGAAAAAGAAGAAAAAATAGAAGAACAAGTTGTTTTGTCGTGGGCATATTCTCAATACATATAAGGGTAAAAACAAAGGGATAAAGTTATATATCCACCCAAAAATTGCAATTGGAAACCTTTCATGTCAGTTATGGAAACAATTAAGGGCATGTTTTGAAGGGGTTTTTGAAAACTGTTTTCAGTTTTAAAAAATTAAAATCAATTTTCAAAAACTCATTTCCATGTTTGGCAAACAGTTTTCAAAAGTAGTTTTTTAAAATAGTTTTCTGAAAATCCAAAATTGATGTTTTCTGATAAAATTTTTGAAAAATAGTTCTAAAATCATTGATAACTTATTTGTTTCATTCTTCCTCCATGGTATATAAAAAATATTAAAATTTTGAAAATAAAATAATATTAATTATTTTTAAATATTTAGTAAATATAAGAAATAAAATTAATATAGATTTTAAATTTAAACTCAAAACTAAAAATAATTACAATATGTATAAAAAAAAATTTCAAAATAATATTATCCAAACAACATTTCACTGTTTTCTGTTTTGGAAACAATTTTCGAGTTACAGTTATCTAAACATGTTTTCTTCAAAAAACTGTTTTCAGTTTTTATTTTCGAAAACTTAAAAACATGCGCTAACTCACTTTGAACAAAAAAAAAATTAAGCTTTCATGACAGCTTTCTTTTTCATTCAACAATATTAGCTTTACTTTGATTAATTACTTGTCACTAATTTTAGCAACAGTCCTCTGCTCTCCGAAGTCCAACTAAAGAGACAAAGGTGCTCTAAAGTCCAACTAAAGAGACAAGACAGAAGTTAAACGATAAAGAAATGAAAGTAATGTATAAGAAAAATTAAGTAAAAAAATAAATTATATTTAATCAAAGTCTGCAAATTAACAAACCAAACTGTTTTATTCATTTTTGTCACGTGTGAAGAGACTAGGAAATGAAAGAGTTGTCCTTTGTATCCACTGAAAATTTTGAAATTATTTTACAAGAAAAGTAATAATTTCAACGGTAAAATCATACCATAGAAATATGACCAAATCTTTCTTGAAACACATGCTACTGTATTAGAAATTAATAACAACATATCTATTAATCTTCTGAATTCAAGAAAGACATTATACTCTCCAGATCCAAAGCTTCAAGATTTGCAAAGAGAGGCATATTCTTCACTGACCACAATATTGTCACCATCTTCAATGTTGTTCTCTTTTTCTTGGTTGGAATCTGAATTTATAGCATACCGGCCTATGAGAAGTTCATCAATGTCGAAATCAGTAAGAAAATCATCCTGTAGCGATGAAGAAGATCAGCTGTTGCTAACTACACAATCCGATTTGGAGACTAAATCTTTTTGATCAGCCGTTTGATTATTTTGTTGTGGTGGGATGATAACCTTGGCGCACCTTACAGCTTTTGTTCGGATCACTTGGTGTGGTTCGCTAGTGATCTCTGGGTTGATCAACTTAGACAAGAAATTCCTTGTACATTCACTCAGTTTTTTCAACTTAGTAGGGTTTCTGTTGTAACTTGGTTTCTTGTCACTTACCATCCTCTTACTCAAATTTGTGTTCCAATAATTTTTAATTTCATTGTTTGTTCTCTTAGGTAATCTCTCAACAATGAGGGACCACCTAGCAGAAATATAACATTATATTGATTTCATTGTCTGATCACAAGGTACTTTTACTTTCAAGTTAATTATTTTCTCACAAATAAAAATTGGTAACTCAACGACATAAGCATTCAATTTAAGTTTAAAATTTAAACGAGTTCATGAAATTATCTTGAAAAGTATGGTTTTATAAATAAAATTAACAAATTAAATGAAGACGCACAAGCAGCCAGCTATTTTTAGTCATCCCAATATACAGCGTTCTAAAACCAATAAATCCACTAGTTACAGTAATTTTGTAACGGTAAAGTAGTATTTTACCATTATTATGTTGTGTTATATTTTGATATTTGTGGAACAAAAATTATTCTCTTTTTTGTTTTTTTCATTCAAGACAAAAGAAAAAGTTTTCTGTCGTAATTGCTGTAATTAATGTAACCTGAACCACGTGTTGATTAATACTATCTTCAACTATCCTTCAAAGTTCAAACAAACTGCATGCTTTCAACTACCTCTCTCTTTTATTGCTCTCTCCACGTTAGTTCTTGCACCTATTCCCACCGACCAACTTTTTTGTGTCCAACCCAATGGGAGCAATGTTTCCCAAAAATCAAAATCTATATCGAGTACATGAATTTGACAGATTGGATTCGAATTAATATCTAATGGTGAAATGTGGGAGTCGTTGAGATCACGTGATCAATATCTATCTTTCTTACCATTACGACAAAAAAAATTTAATTTACTGCTCTCTCTCTCTCTCTCTCTCTCTCTCTCTCTCTCTGTCTCACATAAAAACGTAAATCAGCGTATAATAAATATAAAAATAGTTCAAATAAAATTGGGTAGAATTTAGCACGTGTTTACAGTACTCCTAAACCACTAGATCTAGATTCTCTCTCCTCGATGATTAAGTCAATTTTTTTTTGTTAAGTTAGATTTAAATTTAATGTTTTATATTAGTTTAAAATTTTATTATTAATTTTTTAATTTTTTTATTAAT
The DNA here is from genome assembly GCA_023935145.1 of Bretschneidera sinensis. Lineage (NCBI taxonomy): Eukaryota > Viridiplantae > Streptophyta > Magnoliopsida > Brassicales > Akaniaceae > Bretschneidera > Bretschneidera sinensis. Next base: position 31,920,080 of record CM043700.1, on the reverse strand, counting down.
AATATCAATATAAGTGTGAGATCTAAAAATTAATATTACTAGTAAAGTTTTAAAAAATTATCAATAAAATTTTCAACTGGTCTAAATCATTGAACTTAAATCTGAACCAATCAAAAAATCTTTTAAGTGCCCCAATATTAAAAATATCACTTAACTCTAGGGGTGAGCATGAAACTCGATTGACCCGCGAACCCGACCCAAACTGATATAATGGGTTGGGTTAGAAACATTTTGAACCCGATGGGTTGAATTAGGTCATGGTTTCAAAATTTTCAATCCGACTCAAATCGGTAACCTGGTCAAATATATAATTATATATTTTACATTTACTGAATATAAAATAGTGTGTAAATAATTATAGTATAATTGTGAAATATATAATCAAAAAATGTTCATTCTAATTACTACTAGTGTGTAAAATTATATATAGCAGATATTCCAATGTCCAAACAAGTCTCATATTTTTCAATTACTCAGATTTTAGTTTCAAATATTTACACTAAAAACAAATATTGATTTTGAGTTACGAAATAGTTTTCATAATTATTCTTAAGCATAACTTCAATCAGAATAAATCGATGCACAATTAACTTATACTAACAAAATTTTGATTTTTTTGTACCGTTGTAGCTATAAAATAAACATAGAAATTAACACTCTAATCTAAAAAATTCCAGTCGATATCAATGTATCAAGATAAACTTATATTCCAAAAAGATGTACCATAATGTTGATGGAAGAAATGTTGAATATATGATAAAGCTTAGTAATACCAACTTGCTGAAAACCTTTCATGCAAACATTATTGAATCATTCAATTTGCCTCTCTGTGACCTTTTAAGAGCCTTATGTCGCTTCCAAGTGTATTAAAAATTATATTAATTAATGAGATAGCACTGGCACGACCAACAAATGCTGAGTTACTAAAATATGTTATTAGCAACTGTCCAGAAATTCAGATTTCTTTCGTAATTGGACAGTCTTCTAAAGTAAGTTAAATTAATATCAACTAAAGTAGTTCCTAGCACAACATTCAGATGAAGATTGTGTTTTTCAATATAACAATGAATCCATATTCTAACATCAAGGGCTTCAAGTTGTGAGCATGCAGATAAACAATTGACCATGGTCACTTCATCAAGCTCTATATCACGCGCTTGCATTTCATGAAATAATGCCAAAATATCTTTACCAAGTTTGGCTTCAACGTAGCCTCCAATTATAGCATTTCATGGCACAATATTCTTTTTTTGCATGTTATCAAAAAACTTCTTAACAGTATTCAAAAAACCAAATTTAGCATAGATTACAATCATTGTAGCCGATGAGACAATTTTTTTCTTTGTCATGTTACCAAAATTTCTTTGTGCTGTCAGACACATATTTTACTTGTAATATGAATGGATTTAGTTTTGGATTTAATATAATTTTTTTAAAAAAAAGTTTGATCTAATTTTTATTTTTTTAAAACAACAAGAGTTTTGTAAACTCTACCAAACTTAGCTCTTAAAACGGTTTTAGTTTTTTAAAAAAAAATAGAAATTAACACAAACGTTAGCTGTTAATATGTTGTTAAAGGTTTATTGAAACCCACCTATGAATCTGATAAAGGTTTTCAATACATACTGACAACATTCCGCTTTTGCTGTAAGAATGGTACAGAAGTGGTACTTTTCAATCGTTCCAATCGGACGAAATGGAGCTCACAGTCTTAACTCTGATTGCTCGGTTTTATTTACATCCACTATCAACAAATGAATTTTATTTAGAAAGACAGGAGAAGAATTTGATTATGGAGGATTGAAGAATAATGCAAAAGTAATAGAGTTAAAAAAGTAAAGCAGCTGCGCATGCAATGACCAAGCTTGCTCTCAAGCTTAGTGATACAGTTGTTTGGGTGGATGATCCCTCTTTGGAACTTACTGGTGTTTTAAAAGCAGATTGTTTGGCAGATTAATTTTCCAATGAAGTGTGATTTGGTTCTTTAAAAAAAAAAAAGTAGAATGTAGATACCCAAAAAAATTTCATGCAGAGAAGGAAAGCGTTTTTCTTTCAATCCCTAATACCCTAAGATTATTTATACCATGCTAAGGTGGAAACGATGCCCTTCACCCTCTACACAGAAAAAAGTTCTAATTATAGGAAGAAATGACCTTAGTTCCAGGCGAAATGATTGTGAATAATCAACCCGGCATGAAAACTGACCCTGAAATGTCATTGACAAATTTACTTACTGATTTTTTTTCAACTCAATTGCTACACTTAGGGTGTGTTTAATAGAAGAGAAAAATAAGAGAAAAAGTATATTAGTAGAAAAGAAAACTAGAATGAGAAAAATAAAAATATTTAACTTTTTCTTTCATATGTTCAGTAGAGATGATGCAAAATTATGAGGAAAGAAAATAGTTTTTTTTCTACCCTGATTTAATAGAGTAAAAAAATGAGAGGAAAGAAAATATAAAAAATATTAGTTTTACAATTATATCATTTGTAATGTTAATAAATATTAATATGGGAGATTACATAGAAATTAATTGGTAAATTTATAATCTCATCTATTTTCTTTTTTATTTTTCACTCTTCAATCCTCCCAATTTTGAAAATTATGATTTGTACATACAAGTAGAAAACATCAATACTTTTAGTTTTATTTACTCACTTTTCTCTCCTACTAAACAAGAGAAAAGTTTATTCCACGCTTTTCTTTCTTCTCACTTTTGACATGATGTTTTGCCATTGAATATTTGAGCTATATGCAATCTTGCAAACAGTTCAGCCAAATCAATGAAAAAAAAAAACATTATATAACCTCCTCCAGCTGTGTTCATGGGGTCTGACCCAAGGCAATGATATTTCCTAAATATTTTACTTGGGAATGCGTTAGAGCACACATCATTCTATTTTATTCCACTTTTCTTTGGCAAGAACAAGAGTTTCAATAAAGCATACAAAAAGAGATCTGATGTAAAAGTCGAGATGTCACCTTTATGAGCTGAGCACATTAAATATGCTGTATTTATAGTGACCACTATATGTCCAAAGACACGTATCAGATTTTGGCATAAAACATAGGCCATGGAATTGCATTATGCAATGACTGGATACAGATTTTTTCTCAGACATGAAATATGGCAGCATATCAGGCAGCAGAAGGTGAAAGGCATAGACCTCACACTCTCGAGAAAGCCTCGGATGAAAAGAAATCCTCTGTGAAACCCTTAATTCAGCCTTCAAGCCAAACCTTTGGACAAGGTTTCTGGTTCTTAACATTTGATCTATGGTTGAGCCAAGGGTTAAAGGTGTGAGAGGCTAAGGGGCTAGTGCTTTAATCACCACGCATCGCTGGTGATTTGAGGCACATGCTATGCAGTCCTTATGCTACTGGTGTCACATGTCAATGGCATACCAAATAGCTAAGCACATTTGGTGACACATGGCGCAACATGTAGAGAAGTAAATCCTTTGTCAACACAACTCAGTACATAGAGAGAGGAAAACAGAAGCAAAACCTATTTTGATGAGAATTCAGAGTTTCTAGGATATCCCAAGCTTTATACAAAGACATTTAGATGAGAGCTTAGATAGTTTCTAGGATACCCCAAGCTTTACACAGACCTAATTTGATGAGAGGTCTTCACCTTAAAGTCTACTTTTAACATCAAAACAGAACTTTCTTTGATCTGCAAAGGTTGTTAACTTGGTTACTATTTCTTTCAATCCAAATACTGTAAGTTACTATGTACCGAAAAAATACTGTGAGTTACTGATGACGAGGCAACCTTAAAAAGCACATGAAAACTTTTACCTTTTGAATGAGTAAACAATCACTGAAACTCCTTATCCCAGTCTCTGATGGCTAGCTCCTGTGCTCTTACACATACCTAAGACCTTCCTTGTTAATTGCTACCTGCTATTTGCATTTACAAAATTACAATACATTCGTGCCTGAAGTTCAATAAAAAAACAAATAGAGCAAATGTGAATCAACACAAAAAGTGAGAAAGACGTTCTTGTTATGACAGAAAGAAAATATAGCAATAAAACAAGCAAACAAAACATAGATTAACGGTGGTATCGCGTGTACACCGGAGAGATGATTCAAGTTTGAAGAAAAAATATTACCAGCAGCCCCCTAGTGGCAAGTTAACACTAGGATTATACGTAATATGATCAGACGGCAAGTTGCTGATACAGAAAGATACCACTGGCCAATCTAGTTCAGGATTGGCCTGATTCAATTTGCAAAAATTTGCAGTACCAGCCCAAACAGAGAAAGACAGAGAAACGTCAAAATCAAATTCACCTAAAAATATGTAAGTCATAGCTGGCGTCAAAACTCAAATGGCCACAACAAAAGAACACAAACCCAGCAATAACAAATTCAACCCAAAACAACAATCCATTTCAATAACTGGCATTAATAATTATTTAACACCAAAAGGGTTCCCAAAATCTTCTCAATTGGGTTCACACACTACAACATATGTCTTAACGATTTAACTGCAGAGAAAAGCAATTTATATAACCTTCTACAGGCTTGAAGATTGTGAAGAAGAAGGCACCACGTAATGAAGGACGATCACGCTCTCCAGATGATCCCTAACCTTCTCCTTCTGCAAATTCACCAGCTCCTCTTTCGAATCCAAGGCCTCCATTTCACTCAAATCCTTGAAAAACGCAATCGACGCGATGGAAAACCCCTTCGCTCTCGCTGGAGAGAAGTTTTCACCACAAGTGATTTGATCAATCTCTGCAAAATCGTCCTTAATTCCTTTAATTACCCCAAAAATCTCGTCTTTTACTTCCTGGCCTAAATTTTCTTTCAATTTCAAGAACGTAACTTTGACTGCGGAACCCGGGGGTGGAGCCAGGGGGTTGGGGAGATGATCGGCGATCCAATCGACGGCCATGATGTCGTCGCAGATCGGAAAGACGGATTCTTTGACCACGCGCAGGTGATCGGGGTGTGCGGAGTACGCACTGTGGTCGTCCTTGGAGTTGTAGCGGCTGTGGAGCATGTGGGTGAAGCTGAATAGCGAGGATCTGGTGCGGAGGAGAGGACCGGCGGTGAGGTGGACAACGTGGTCAAGGGAGATCAAGCCGTTGAGGCCATTGACCATTGAGCTGGCCTGGGAGGGGTCAGTGCCGTCTTTGACCTTGAAGAGTACCACATGCTCGATGGTTTGGGTCGTTGCTGTTGTTGATGATGACATGGTGATTGAGGATCTGGACTGTGAGGATCGAAAATAAGTTTTGGTGGGGAAAGGTAGTTTGAAATGGGGGGTGTGTTTGGGAGCTGAGAGAGTGATGGAAAATGGGGAGGAAAAGAATGGTCGAGCTCTCAGAGACAGCATCGTCATCTAACGAGTGGAGTTTAGTGTGTGGGCGGTAGTGATGCCATGACACTGTCGTAATGCCAATCCCACGTGACTTTTTTTTTTTTTCATCTGTAAATGAATTATATTAAGGTAATGTACAAAAATTTACTGGGCATACCTAGAAGATATATAAGAGAAACAAAACTCCAACCTAGTGAAATAAGTACAAAAAACGGCCTAAGCCCAGGAAAGCTAGAATATACTAGTCTATATATATGAAGTTTAATTTTCCTAGCTAAGCTGTTAGGGTGAACTGAGGTCCATCAAAAATCTTAGCATTCCTAGCCAACCAAATTTGGTGCACTGTGTAGGCCAGAGCAGCTCTAATTGCTGAGGTAGAAGGTCTTTTACCTTTAACTTCTTTATGGATCCATTTGATAGCACTTTTAATGGTGTTCATCTCTCTTCTGCATCCAAGCCAGACTTTAATGATTGCCCAAGTTGCTTTACTGATCCGACAAGAGAAAAATAGGTGATCACTAGTTCCTTCAAAATCTTTGCACAATGGGCAGAGCTTCTCCTCTTCTGATAGAAACAACTTATCTTTGGTTAGCAGTTTGCCCTTGATGGCCAGCCATAGAATAAATGAGTGTTTGGGAGTGCAACTGCTGTTCCAGACAAGAGAAGCCCAGTGAACTCTGGAACCTTTGGGCCTAGCACTGTTATAAGCCTTTTTAATGCTAATCTGGTTATGGACTTCCCATTCAAGCAACTTGGATTGAGCTTTTTGAATAGAATCTTCAGATGAGACTAGATCATTTTTTATTTCCAGGATTTTCTTCCACAGAAGGGAGTCTTCATGTTTAGGACTTGCAGTCCAAATAGAGTTCCCCTGAAGGTAGTAATGATTTACCCATTTAACCCACAAAGAGTCCTTCTTATTGTGGATGTTCCATAAGGCTCTAGACAACAAGGCTTTGTTCCAACTCTTGAGGTCAATGAGGCCAAGGCCCCCTTCAGATTTAGGCATACAAACTTCCTTCCAACCAACCAGAAGTTTCCTAGTTCCAAGACTCCTGCCACCCCATAAGAACACTCTGCACAGCCTGATGATTTTTCCAACAATATTAGCAGGGATAGAAAAGATAGCAAGCCAAAAGCATTCCAACCCTTGAAGGACTGACTTAATCAACTCCATTCTGCCCGCATACGAGAGTGTACAGCCAGCCCAAGCATTAATATATGATGATATTTTGTCAATAAGAGGGGAGAAATGGCTAGCATTCAATCTGGAAGAAGCTAGGGGGACTCCCAAATACTTAAAGGGCATACTGCCTTCAGCCATACCTGTAATTCTTCTGATATCAATTAGCTCAGACCAAGGAATCCCAGCATGAAAGATGTTTGACTTTGGTAGGCTAGCTTCCAGACCAGAGCACTCACTGAAATGCTTAAGACACTGCATGAGCTGTCAAACAGACCAGGCATCTCCCCTGGCAAGCAGAATTAAATCATCTACAAAAGCCAAATGAGTGGTTTTAAACTTTTCACATTTAGGGTGGTATTTAAAGCCATCCACCTCTTTCAGCCTGCCAAGCAATCTGGACAAGTACTCCAGAATTAACACAAACAGAATCTGGACAAGTACTTCCTGAGCAGCTCTTGAACCAGGTAAATATTTTCTGTCATGCTTCTAGACTTAATGAAAGCAGTCTGGGCAGGGTTCACAATGCTACCCAGAATAGGAGTGAGCCTAGAAGCCATGATCTTAGAGATTATCTTATACACCACATTACAGCAAGCTATCGGTCTAAAGTCATCCACTTTGGAGGCATTCTTTTTCTTGGGAATCAAAGCTAAAGCAGTGTGATTAATTTGCTGAAGGAGCTTTCCATTTCTGAAAAATTCCTTCACAGCACCCACCAAGTCTAGACTAATGCAATCCCAAGCCTTCTTGAAAAAACAAGCGGAAAAGCCATCTGGACCTGGGGACTTATCATCCCCAATGCTGAAAAGGGCAGCCTTAATATCCTCCTCTGTAACCTCTTTCACTAAACTGTAAACTTGAGACTCAGACACTCTAGGACCTTCATTGATAACATCAGGATCAATGGAACTACATGGCGATGAAGAGCCCAGCAGCTCAAGGTAGAAATTAGAGAATTCTTTGACAACCTCAGTCTCAGAAGATGTCTAGAGACTATCAGCAGCTTCTATAGCAGCTATATGATTTCTGGATGTTTTCCTTTTCACTAATGCATGAAAAAACTTGGTTCCTTTATCACTGTTCATCTGATATCTGCATTTAGCCTGCTGATGGAAAAAATTTCTTTCAGCTTCAGCAAGCTGGAAGGCTTTAAGTTTCATAGCAGCAACCTTCACTTGAAGATCACTATTGGAAGAATTGTCATGCAATTCCTCCTGAAGTCTGCACAGCTCTTTAGAAGCCTCTAAAGCCCTAGTAGAAATATGACTAAAATGCTTCTCATTTAACAACTTGAGATGGCATTTTAGTAGCTTCATCTTTCTACAAAGCTTATACATTTTGGTACCCATCAGATTCCTGTTCTAGTTTTCCTTGACAGTGTCAGCAAACTTCTCATGGTCAGCCCACATGTTGAAAAATTTAAAGGATCTTCCCCCCCCCCCCCCCCCTTTTCTTCATCAAATAGGTTGACAATACAGGGAGAGTGATCAAATAAACAACCAGCAGGAGGGAACCTAGCATGAGCCCTCAACCCCTTTATCATCCAGGCACTGTTAACCATAGCTCTATCAAGTTTACACCAAATGGTATTATTAGACCAAGTGTAGTGACAACTAGAGTAATTAATATCATTCAGACCAGTCTCTGCACAACACTCCTTAGGATTCCTTAATATCATAATCAGAAACAGCCAGACCATTTACTTTTTCATCTGGAGAAAATACATTATTGAAATCCCCCATCACTAGCCAGGGATCAGATCTTTCAAAGCCAAAGTTACAAATATTAGACCACAAGGATCTCCTTTAAACAATAGAATTAAAGCCATATACAAAGCTAGATACAAAAGTAATAGAAGAATTGAGACATTTAATATTACAGTGAATAACTTGAGGACGGAAATCTATAACAGAGAGACTGACCTTTGTAGGGTCCCATAGGATTACAATTCTGCCAGCCTCATGCTCCTAGAAGTTGTTCACTTGCACTCAAAATCTTAAACTTATTCTTCATAATTCTGTGAAGCTTCTCCTCATTTAATTTAGTTTCCAATAGACACAAAATATCTAATCTATTAAAAGTCATGAGGTTTAAGACCCCATTATGTTTCAAGGGCTTATGGAAGCCCCTGATATTCCAGCTAGCAATTCTCATTTAACAGAGTGAGGGCCAGCCCCCCTCTTTCCTTCTTTTATTGCAACTATCGCTGAGCTCTTAGGTCTCTTCTTCTTTATTACTTTTTGGAATCCCTCCATCCTGGCATCCTCTTTCTCGAGTTGACTGCCATGAGTTTGCATCATGCCAGACTGTTTTGAACTAATTTCAGAAGGCTTGACTTGATTAATGGAGGATTTCCCTAGCCTGCTTACTTCCAAGTCCCCATTATTAGTTTCCTTCTCCTCTATCTGAGGCTTCTCCTGCTGGGAAGGAGCTTTCTGAATCCTAAGCATAAATAAAGGGGGGGGCTCCAAGGTCTGGGCTGTGACCAACCCCAGAATTCACAAGACTTTTAGATAAATTCCTGGTATCACTTCTCTCCTCCCTATTCTGTACAGAAGCATGCCTATCTCCCTGCACAGGCTCCTATACTCCCTTCAAGCTTTGGGCAGCCTTTAAGTTTGATCTACAAGAGTGGACAGAGTGCCCTAACACTTTACAGACCTTACAGAATTTGGGCAAGTTTTCATAGGCAACGCTTTGCTCCAAGGATTTTCCACCAAGGAGATTAATAATAACAGAGAATTTAATATCCTTAGCAACATCGATTTCCACAAGTAATCTAGCATAGGATATCCTTTCTTTGGTGGCTGTTAACTTATCAGCATACAAAGGTTTTCCTAGCTTGGATCCTATTTTACTAAGGATATTAGCAGACCACAACTTCAGGGGGAGGTTTTTCAACTGAATCCACACAGGAATGGTACTCATCTCTTCATTTTCGAATTGAAAAAACTGAGGGATTGCTTTTAAAAGTAGATGCTTACCATACACAATATAAGGGCCTTCCTGAATTACTTTCATAACACCATCAGAATTGTCAAATTTAAATATAATCCAACCACTGTCATGAAACTGTGTTTGAACACTAACCTTCCATAAATCAGTGATGAGTTTCAAGGCTACTTTCCCAGTAAATCTCCCTGCAAAGTAACCAACCAAGCAGTGTTGATAGGCATCCTGCTCTTCTTCCAGTTCTTCTTCAGAGACACTGACCTATTCACTCTCTTCTTCCATGATTGTGAGTTGCATACCATTACCAGGCTTCCTATTATCAGCAAATAAGCTCACTCAATGAGCTCTGCTGACTCCAGGAACAAACTTACTCTTCTTATTCTTTTCTTCTTCCTGTGATACTCTGTGAACAGTACCACCGTGAACAGTACCTGAACCTTCAACCGAATTTACCAGTTTGCTGTTCTCATCATCAGAGCTGGGGTCAGGATTGTCAAGGCCCAAGCTTGTATCCTCCTCTCCTAAGGTACATGAGAGGCTCTCTGAATCATCTAAGTCAGTGTTGTCAAAACACTGTTCATTCTCTTCTTCTATTTTCCCGCTCGACACAGGAACATTAGCAGGAAGAGATTTTGAATTTTCCAACTCTGCAAAGGCCTCTCTTTGCTCATTAGGAATATCTTCAGACCTGTTACCAAAGGATTTATTACTTTTTCCTTTGGTAATCCCAAGAATCTCCGCTGCTTCTTCTTCTATAGTCTTCGGGATCGACATAAACACTGTAGTATCCTTATTTTTGAAATACCTCTGCACATACTCAATATCACTCAGGTCTTGAGCTGAAACTTCCTTTGGCTTGCTGGGTTTCTTCTTTCCCATGAAGCATTACAAGGATTGAGACAAGAAAAATGAAATCAAACAAGCAGGGGCGGGATTAGGGAGAAGCAGCGAAAAAGGCTTGAGAGATTCTCTCTCTAACTTCTCTCTAGGACCGCGTAACTGAGAGCTCTTTTTCTCCCACGTGACTTCTTCTTCATGTGAGTATTTGGATACTATCTTTTTCTTTACAAGTGACAAATTTGTTACATGGGTCTTACAAGCTAATCGGTTCCTGAATATTTTTTTTGATGAGTTTTGATCAGGGCTGTGTCACTCAGCAAACTGGACTCAGCATCACAGCACAGTTCATCTTCAAACATGATAGTAACTATTATAATTAAAATAATATTATTATATTTATAATATTATTATAATTAAAAAATATTATTCTTATAATTATAATGATAATGATAATAATAAATATAATTACATTAATAATTATTATGGTTATTAATTATAATAATCTGTATTATAATTATGATTATAAAAATAATAGTTTAATAATAATAGTTTATTATTATTATTGTAATAAAATATAATTATTATTATTATAATTAAATTTTAGGGTTTATAAAAAAAATTAGAGATTATTAAGGATGATGAATAGTGTTAGGGTATTTTGGCACTTAGACTTCTTATTTCGCTTCATTCCCAATTCAACAATATCATGAACCAAACATAGTATTAAGATATTGTCATTTTAATCTTAATTTATCATATCCAATGTTAATCCTAATCTTATCTGACTGTAATCCTGACCATGAACCAAAAAAAAAACTATAATGCACAGGAAATAGTTGAGATTACCATGGTCAACCATATATATATATATATATATATATATATATATATATATATATATATATATATATATATATGCAGTTTCTTGCTAATTGTTGCAATGAATATTTTACTTCTAACAACATAATTCTGAAGACTGCTCGGCAAGAGGATGATCAAAATTTATAAAATTAACCTCATAAAGTAAGAAATCGAAAATTCCTTAATGAAACCTCAGCTTGAATTTAACGAAGAACAAAAGACAACACACAGAAGTTCATAAAATAAGTTCTTTCAAACATGTTTAAGTAGTGGACTGTTTATGTGGAAGCTACTGATCCTTACAAGTCCTTCACTTTTGCAATGTATTCAGCCATTGCTTCTTCTTTCGTCTTCCCTGAATAACATGTGTTACAAAGTAATTTATTTTAGCATTTATATCCAATTGCACGCATTAACTGCCTGTTTGAACCGCAAGGGAATGAAGGAAAAGGAAAGAGATGGGTGCCTCTTTTATTTAAAATAAATATTAAAGAGATACTTGTACCCTTCTTTTTCTTCCCCTTCATTCCTCTCAATCCAAACACACTATAAAAAGTACACATAAATTTTCTTTTCCTTATTACCTTCAGCAACTTTTCATGCATTCCATTTCGCCCTCTCTGTAAGACTGAAAACCCTGGACGATCTGTGTTGTACATACATATTACATTGATACATGTGTCGGTATGTTGATTGCCATGGTAATGGAAAATAAAAGAGAGATTGTTAATTTACTGGTGTTAACAGCTCCAACTGTGGCTTGCTTGTATAGCCCGTACAGGATTAGCTTATCTGCATCTTTTGTTGTTGGAGGTAAAGTCTTGGCCTTCTCCGAGTATTCCTCAAACTCCTCCCGTGCATGTATTAAATGGTGTTTGTGTTTAAATGCAACTGTAAATGTTGATAGCAAACTGAGAGAACAAGAAAGAACTCAAAGGATGTATATGTTTGCAACTTTGAAAGAAAGGATGGGGGGGGGGGGGGGGGGGGGGGGGGGGGGGGGTGGTGAAGGGAATGGAGAGGAAGTGGACGAGTAAAGGGAAAGGGAAATTTTCAAAAAAAAAAAAAGAAATAGAGATAACTCTTTATTTGGGAGTTTGTAAGAAGAATAAAGAATTCACTTGTTAAGAAGCATTGCTTATTAAAAAAAGAATAATAAGGAAGAAAAAATGAGAGATTTTGAAGGGATACTCTTATTCTCTTCTTTCCTCTTCTCTCTTTCAATCCAAATGTACGTAGATGGATGAACAACAAGCGCACACGATCAATTCAGTTAGGTAAATTTCTAGTTTCTTGTGCATAACTTGTTTGAATTTTTTTTGTTTTGTTTTTAGAATATATTTGAAAGAGTTCAGATCTGCTTTTCATAAGAAACAACCAAGTATAACGAGAATAGTCATCCACAAATATAACAAAATAACGAGCACCACCCATTGATGCATGAGGAGAAGGCCTCCAAACATAAGAATGTACTAAATCAAAAGGTGCAAGGGAAACAGATTTACTTTCATTAAAAGGTAAAGCTGATTGTTTTGCAAGTTGACAATGAATACAACGAAAAAACTCATGCTGAAGTGAACCTAACTGACCACTAGAAATAAGAGAACGTAGAGGGCTAGATGAAGTGTGACCTAACCGAGAGTGCCACAATTCCACGGATGAGAGTGCTGGGATGGATGCGGCTGATTGATTTGGTGGTGGTGAGGATGGGACTTGGAGATGAGTGAGCTCAAAGAGGCGTCCAACTTTACGGCCGGCTCCAAGAAGTTTTCCTGTCTGAGGGTCCTGCACACGATAACCAGTAGAAGAAAAATGCACATCAAGTCCAAGATCACATGGTTGTCCAACAGATATAAGGTTAAGCGTAAGATTAGGAACCCAATATGTGTTAGGGAGAGACAAATGAGAACTATCAACATGTCCAGTATGGCTGACCAACATATTTGATCCATTGGCAGTGTGAATAGTAGGCGCATGCTCATCATAGGTTTTAAAGGAAAAAATAGAGGCATTAGAAGTCATGTGATTACAACAGGTAGAATCGAAATACCATCGAGATGTACCTGGTGTTGGTTGGCGATCTTGAGTCTCAACTTGATTTAGGCCTGGATCCCTTGTGTCTCGGCCCATTGGCTTGCCTTTGCAATGGCCAATGTGTCGTCTCCTTATTTGCTGGGTATTTTTACCCATATCAGAGGCCCCCCCTTCCTTGAGTACATTTATGTGCTTAAGGAAGTATTGCAGGGTTCGGTCTTCAATGAGAAAGATGGCTGGTCTTTGAGAACTTCACTTTATTTTTAGAACCTGTGTTCCAACTCATGGGGGTCTTCGTCCTGCATTTCGTTGAAGGCTTGGTGCTCAGTTTCTCGCGGGAGTTCAGACTCGGTTGGTGCTGGAGCTTTGGTGGCCGTGATATTTTGGAGTTGCGGAGGGGTGTTTTTGACGAGTTTGGACTGTTGAAGGAGTTCAAGTCTGAATCCCTTGGACTTTGGTGAGTTTGCCTGTCCTTCTTCCTTTTAAACATGTCTTTGTTTGATGCATACCGTGATCAGCCTAGTAGTAGTGATAGCAGTAGGAGTAGTGTAGATGCGAGTGGTAGTGATAGTACCAAGGAAGTGGAGTCATCTTCCAGGAGAACGACTCCAGAAAGGGCTGTCCCGAGGGCAGGCCCTCTGGCAATGGTGCCATATGTCCCCTTGGTAGAGGAGTATGAAGAGGACTCTTCTTCCGAGGACGAGATGGTCGAGGCATTGTGTAACAACCCATCCCGGGTTGGCCACCGCCGAAATAATGTTATCACATTTTGAGAATCCCAGCACGACACATATATGCCACAATAAAAATAAATAACATCAAAAGAATTTTACATCAGTCTGATCGTTAAACATTCTATACAATGTAAAATGCATGAATATTTACAAATAAATTTTTCATTTTATTTATCTCATTAGTCTGAGGATGATGACACGCACATGGCTTACAAAAAATGATTTCTTCTGAACTTCAACTCACCAAACTATTTGTCAAGCCTGCTACCTGAAAATCATTGTACAATGAGGAGTGAGCTTCACAAGCTCAGTGAATTAAATTTACTAAAAGTACTCATTTGTATAAACAGTCTTTTAATATTTAAATTAATTTATATCTCATACACTTGATACTAGCACTTTACTATTACTACCCATGTCATAATATCTATTCTCTACCATTATCTTCCTCTTATTTATTTGTTCACCTTAATACCACCAACAATCTCGTAATTACCTCGTAATGAGGTTCACATCATAAAGTCTACCATCTAGATTATTCTTATCACCATAACTGTCTCCTTGTGAGACTCATCCATCTATATTTATATTCACAATAATACACCACACCTCAGTATTTCAATAATCTTATCACATAACTGTCTCTTTCAGTGAGACTCAACCATCATTAATTATATTCACAATAATACACCATACCTCAGCATTTTAATAGTCTTATCACATAACTGTCTCTTTCAGTGAGACTCAACCATCATTAATCATATTCACAATAATACACCACACCTCAGCATTTCAATAATCTTATCACCTAACTGTCTCTTTCAGTGAGACTCAACCATATATAATTAAATTCACAATTTATACATCACACATCAGTATTTCAATAATGCAAGCAATAATTAAAACAGATGCAATGCAATGAATGCATATGATGGGAACATCTTCCCACCTGTCGACAGGTTGTTATTATCTTAGACCAGCTGCTTTCCCTGTTCTTTCATTCTCATTTAGACCGGTTGCCTTCCCGGTTCTTTCATTCACATTTAGACCGACTGCCTACCCGGTTCTTTCATTCTCATTAGACTGGCTGTCTTCCCATCTCTTTCAGCTTTTCTCGGCTGCCATGAGATCCATTTCCCGCATATACCTGCTGTTACAGTTTTTTAATTAGACCGGCTGCCTTCCTGGTTCTTTTCTCTTTCATTTAATGCATATACATATGAACAATGATATCAAATGAATATATAAACAGTAACATAAAAAAACAAAATTTTAAAACAATTAAATTGGCATTCCTGATCATTCTCAAATTTATATGAAATTTTTCACTAAAACTCTCTCATCCCAAATCACATTAAATTATCCATTAAAACTTATCAAGATTCACTAAATTTCATTCAAAATCTCATCAAATCATCCATCAAAGTTTATTAAGATCCACTAAAATTTATCTCCTCAAAAATTCATATCAAAATCTCAACCACAGCTCATCAAGTATTTCACTTCTCACTTTTATTATTAAATCAACTCATTTTTCTAATAATATTTCTTCTCACATAATAATTTTCTATGATTCCAACATTTATATCATATCTATCTACCCAAAGATTTATCTACCACCCAATCATACTTTAGTAATTAAATTTAATATCATCACCAAATAATTGATTTTTATTTAGACTACTTAAAATAAATCTAACTCACCACGTGGCACTTCAAGCTACCCGTGGATCACCTCCTTGCCTTTCTTGTTCTTCTGCGAAATTCCTCCCGATTGTTGACCGCCCTCACCTGACATAATATTTGCATTCAATTTCTAATTATTTTTTCATTTCTTCATAAACCAAACACTTTGAAAATTCCCACTTTAACTTCCTGGAACTTTCATAAATGCTAAAAAATTTAAAATAAACATTACCTTATTACCTTATGCTATCCTAATAGTTTCCCGTAATTCTCTTCAAAATTTTATTCTTCCAACCTTTCTTCAAGTCTTCAAATGTTTAAGGAGATAGAAAACTTTGAAGGAGCTAAATGAAATTTGTTAAGTAAGCTTAGCGGTTACACCTGATGCCTATATATACACGGTTTCAGTTTCAACCCTTCTCCCAAATTTTCAAACGGCCAGAGAAATATTACATTCAGTGGCAACCTCTCTAATTATGATGCCACTGAAAGACAATGCACATTTATGGCCATCGTTATTGTCATAAATGGCCAGCTGAATTTTGAAAATGAAATGGCAGCAGGTGTTGCCACTTGCTCCAAATTTTTTTTTATACTTTACTTTTCCTTTACCTTTTCTTTACTTTTTGACTTTACTTTTTTTTCTTTTCTATCTTCTGGGACATTTACATCTCAGATTTTTTTCTTTTTTTTAATTTTAATTATTATTTTTTTTTAATATTTTAATTTTTTAAAAATATTTTTTTAATATTTTTTTTTTAAAAATTCTTTATTTCAGAATTCCTTTAGTCAAATACCACTAAACCCTTCACATAGATTTTTGTTTTTAATTTCATGTCATATTTATTAAATTACTTTTTTATCCTTACTTTACAAATACGGGTATTACAATTCTACCCATCTTACAAAAATTTCGTCCCTGAAATTTTCTTATCTAATTCTAGAAACAAAAGTGAATAACACTTCTTCTCAATTGTCTCATGTTTTCACGTGATCTCTTCAACATCCTTATTCTACCACAGAACTTGAACTAATGAAATTATTCTATCACACAAGACTTGTTTTTTTTTGTCTAAAATTCTCACTAGTACTTGTATATAAGTCCAATCCTTCTGAATTTCTACAGCTTAGCTCGAAATATCATGTAAACATTTTCTTAAAAGTGAAACATGAAACACACTATATAAATGTTTTAATTCTGTAGGCAAATCCAAGCTACTCACACCTAGCCCAACTTTCTCAACAACCTCATAAGGTCCCACATACATTGGATTCAACTTTCCTTTCCTGTTTAAATCTCAATACACCCTTTTCATTGAGATATATATATTGTTTTTTTTTATACACCAAATCACCTACTCGAGACTCAAGAGGTTTACTCTGGGCTGCTTTACGATCCTCTCTAACAATTTGATCCTCTCAATTGTTAACTCAGTAATTGATGGACAAGATATATTTCTCTCTCCCATTTCTTTCTAACATAAAAGAGTTCTACACCTCTGACCATATAATGCTTCCATCTTAGTTTGATACTGATTATTATTAGCAACTTTAATTGAGGGCATGTAAGCATCCTAACTTACTGAGAAACTTATTACCTTTGCCCTTAATATATTTTCTAGTACTCTAATAATTCTTTCTATCAGTTATATCCCTCTTCAATCCTGACCATCAGAAAATTCTATCTCAATCCTGTATACATCTTATTGTTACTTGATTACATCAAATCTACATCATTATGTGCCTCCCTCTTTATCTCTTTTCTCAACTCTGCATTATTGGAAACACTATTTCTATCTAGGATACCATCATTTCAAATTTTGAACTTATACTGGTTTCTAGTAAGCACTCAATACATAATCTTTTCTATCTCTTCATCTTTACCTTGCGTTTCTTAAAACATTTTAATTTGGATAACTGTACAACCATTTTCGTTAACCATGATCCTCTATCACTGATATTCAGCTTCATTTTTGTCTCTTTTAAATCTATCATCAATTTCACATCAAAACTCCCAATAGCAGTTAAACTTTTTGTAGGCTTTCGACTCAATGTATTAGCTATCACCTTCGCATTTTCTAGATGATAGTGAATTGAACAATCATCGTTACTTATCAACTCCATCAACCATCTCTGCCTCTAATTCAACTTCCTCTGGATAGGTAAGTATGTCCAACTTTTATAACCCATGACTATCTCACAAGTGGCTCCATACAAGTGATGTCTCCAATGTTTAAAGTAAACACTATAACAGCCAACTCTAAGTCATGAGTAGGGAAATTTCTTATCATGAATCCTTAATTGCCTAGAAGTATGGCCCACAACTTTCCTATGTTACACATATCCCAATCATTGCTGTGACGTATCACTATACACCACAAATCCTTCATCACCAAAAAGAAACACCAATAATGGAGCTGTAGTTAATTTCTCCTTTAATAATTGGAAAAATTTTCTCATACTTTCCTTACCATACAAATCTCACATCTTTCCTGATGAATCTAGTCAATGATATTGCAATAAAAAAAATTATGGATAAATCATCTATAATAACCTACCAACCCCAAGAAACTTTTGATCTCAGTTACATTAGTTTGTTTTTCTCAACTTAGCATTCTCTACCTTTTGTGGATCACTGTTATGCCATTTTCAGATATTACAAGTTCCAAGAAAGTTATTTCTTTCAACCAACATTCACACTTAGAGAACTTATCTCGTACAATCTCTTTCTCCTCAAAATCTCTAAAACAATTTCTAAATATTTTACCTACTCTTCCTTAGTCTTAAAATACACCAAAATGTTATCGATGAACACAACCACAAGATTATCAAGAAATGGTTCAAACATTTAATTTATCCAGTCCATGAATGTTTCTGGAACACTATTCAATCCAAATGTCATCACAAGAAACTTATGACTATAACGTGTCCTAAAATAAATCTTAGGCATGTCTCCATTCTCTATCTTCAATTGGTGATAACTTGATCTCGGGTTTATCTTAGAAAACACTTTCACTCCTTACACTGCTCAAACCCTTTATTTATCCTGAGAAAATATATTTGTTCTTATTCAACTATCTGTAGTCTATACACACTCTTATCGTTCCATCTTCCTCATTCATGACAACTTAGGGGCTCCTTCAAATACATTAGGTCCGATAAATTTTTTATCCAAAAATTCTTAAAACGATACGTTCAACTCTTTTAATTCAGCTGATGTCATTCTGTAGGGTGCTATTAAATTAAATATATGTGATGATCCTGGTATCACATCAATTAGAGAAATTAATCTCCTTACTTGGAGGCAACCTAAGCAATTCATCAAGATTTTCATTAGAATAATCTTCCACCACCAAGATTTATTCTAACTTCCTATTTTCCTGTTTAGAATCCATTATGTATACCAAATATTTCTCCCAACCCTTCTTCAACCATCTCCTAGTGGTTAAAGCAAAATGAGATAGTTCGAGAGTATCTTATGTTCTCTTTGAAAGTTACACTTCTCATGTCCATATCTCGAACACCACCTTCTTTCTGAAACAAATAACTATACTTAAAGATAATAAATCAACTTCAGATTTTCTATAACTGTTATGAATCACACAACCCTCATAAATATTTATGATTATCACTCTATCTCTAGTGAGAACTTTAACAAAAATATTTTGCAATCCAAGGACTAATACATACTTCAATAGATTTTATATGAATACTTGATGCAAAAGAATGGGTTGCATCAAAATCAACCAACATTGACATATCCACCTTTTCTATATACAAAGCACCTCAAATTAGAACAATTCTGTGATAAAATATATCTATAACAAACTTCTGTCTTCAATCATACATCAGATTTCCACTTACTTTTGGTAGTATACTTACTTCCTCTGTCATGACTTCCAGTTCCTATAACCTGTCTCTTTAACCACTCTTTCTATTTCCCTTAAACTCCATCACATCCTTCTTAATCTGAAGTGTTGTATCCACCAATCTGACATAATTCATATGCCTTATGTAAGATAGTTTTGATCAAACCTTAAAACATAGTTCATCTATGAACCTCTTACACTTATTCTCCTCTAGGTCTACCATTTCTGGTACAACCATTGACCAGACCACAAATCTGCTATCATACTGAGCCATAGTCAACCAATCTACCCCAAATAAATAAATCTCTATTTTGTTGGGCTCTAAAGGTCTAAGGAAAATATTTATCAAAGAAAATCTCTTTAAACCTATTCCAGGTTAAGGGTTTATCAATATCTGTACTTACCTTGGGAAGAATATCCTTTCATCATTCTAGGGCCTCTCTCTCTAACTTGAACGTAGCAAAGATGACCCTCTGCCTGTCAGTCATTGGTAAAATATCAAATAAATCTCTCTACATATTTCTTCCAAAACTTAGGCTTAAAAGAATTTATAGATCTTTTAAACAACACCGCATTCAACTTAACAATCTCCTTGCATAAACTCACTTTCCCCCCTTTTTAAATGTTCATCATTATTGGATTAACAACCTCAAACACTGTCCTAGTCTGTTCATCAAGTCTATGCTATAGACTATCAACTCTATCATCTATTACATTAATTTTCTCATGAGTATATGCAAGATCTTATCTTAGTTCATCTCTTTCAACTTCATATTTTCTCACACCTTTACTAATATCAATGATATTACTAATATCAATCATACTATCAGCATGTTCCCTTCTAGGAACCACAGATTCAAACTCAACCTCGACTTGTAAAAATATTGGGGCCTACCACTATAATACTCGTATTCATAAAGTAAGGGCAAAGAAATAATTTAATAAATATAACATAAGGTTTAAATAATATAGTTACGTGAATAATTTAGTATCGAATTAAAAATTATTCTAAAAAAAAAATTCGAGACGCGAATGTCATTAAAAGAAAAGAAAAGAAAAAGTTCAAAGTTAAAAAAAAAAGGTCCAGAACATTCAGGGAGGAGCAGAAGAAGAAAAGGAAAAAAAAAAGAAGAAGATTTAAAAAAAAAGTCAAACAAAAAAAACAAAAGTAAAAAAATAAAATAAAAAAATGTAGCTGAAATCGTGGCAGCCACTTGTTGCCAAAGTTAGGCTAAAGTTTCTAAATGAAAAACAAGTGTAAAACACGTGGAGGGATAAGAGGAAAAAGGGCTGCTTGAGTTGAAAATTTTTTTGGCTGTCGAGAGTTTTTGTGTTGCAGCCAACTTATATATATACACACACTAACTTGTAAACGCAAATTTTCCTTACCGATTTTGTTAGTTTTCTTTCAAATTTCTCTATTTTATCAAAACACTTGGGGACTCAAAGAAATGCTGAAAGAGTAAAATTTTGAAGAAGTTTTCTGCGAAATTTCATAGAGAATCAAGAATAGCTATCAGAAAAGTAGAGGGTAATATTATAGTGTTTATTTTTTAATTTCTGGCATTTATGAAGTTTCCCAAAGTTCAAAGTGGGAATTTTCAAAATGTGTGGTTTATATCAGATTGAAGAATAAATTAGAAAATTTATATAAATATAATGTCAGGTGTTGACGATCTACAACCAAAGGAATTTCTAAGAGAAACAGGAAAGACAAAGAGGTGATCCACGGGTAGTTTTAAGAGCTACATGGTGAGTTGAATTTACTTTAAGTAGTCTAAATAAAAGTCAAATATTTAGTAATAATATTAAAATAAATTATTAGCTTGTATTTTGTGTTAGATAAAAATTTCGTTGATAGATATGATATGAATATTAGACACGTAGAAAAATTAGAATGTGAGAATCAATATTATTAGAATAATTGGTTAATTTAATAATGATGGTGATAATTAAATTCTTGATAAGTTATATTGAAGTTTTGATACGAATTTTGAGGAGATGAATTTTAGCAGATCTTGACAAACTTTGATGGATGATTTGATGTGAATTGGGATGAAATTTAGTGGATCTTGACAAGCTTTAATGAATGATTTGATGTGATTTGGGAGAAGAGGATTTTAATTGAATTTTTATATAATTTGAGAAAAATAAGGGTAGTCAATTTAGATATTTTGAGTTCATGTTGTTTTATATTACTGTTCAGATGCATGTTTCATATCATTGTTCATATGCATATGCATTAAATAAAAAGAAAAGAACCGGGAAGGCAGCCGGTCTAATTGGAAAACAGTGACAGCCAGTATGGGCTGGAATTAAAAGGGACACCGTGACAGCCGGTATAAGCTGAAAAAATTATATGGAAACTGAGACAAGTTGCAAAGAAAATAACCGGGAAGGGGCCGGTCTAAGATAATAACAATCTGTCGACAGGTGGAAAGATGTTCCCATCATATACATTCATTGCATTGCATTTGTTTTAATTATTGCTTGCATTATTGAAATAGTGATGTGTGATGTATAAATTGTAAATATAATTATAGATGGAAGAGTCTCACAGAGAGACAGTTATGGTGATAATAATAATCTAGAATGTAGACTTTATGATGTGAACCTCATTACGAGGTAGTTGGTGGTATTAAGGTGATCCAATAAATAAGAAAAAGAGATTGATAAAGAATGGATATTATGACATGGGTAATGATAGTAGAGTGCTAATATCAAGTGTAGGAGATATAAATTGATTTAAATATTAAAAGACTGTTTATACAAATGAGTACTTTTAGTAAATTTAATTCACTGAGCTTGTGAAGCTCACTCCTCATTGTACAATGATTTTCAGGTATCAGGTTTGACAAATAGTTTGGTGAGTTGAAGTTCAGAATAAATCATTTTCTGTAAGCCATGTGTGTGTCAACATCCTCAGACGAATGAGAAAATAAAATGAAACGAAAAATCTATTTGTATTATTCATGCATTTTACGTTGTATAGAATATTTAACGATCAGATTGATGTAAAATTTCTTTTGGTGTTATTTATATTTTGTTGTTGCATATATGTGTCGTGTTGAGATTCTTAAAATGTGATGACACCATTTCGGGGGTGGCCAACCCGGGATGGGTCGTTACAATTTTGGTATCAGAGCATTAGGTTTTTTCAGATTCTGTAGACTGCATAAAAAGTAAGAAAGTGAAAGATTAAAATAAATTATAATGCACAATCTGAGGATGACACGTGAATGTGCTAGAGCTAGAATTAGAGTTGTTGATTGGAGAGGGGGTGGTAGGCCCCAATATTTTTGACAAGTCAAGGTTGAGTCTGAATCTATGGTTCCTAAAAGGAAATGTACTGATAGTAGGATTGATATTAGTAAAGGTGTGAGAGAATCTGAAGTTGAAAGAGAAGAGCTAAGACAAGCTCTTGCACATGATCTTAAGAAAAATGAATGTAATAAATGATAGAATTGATAACTCGTAGCATATACTTGATGGACAAGCTGGAGCAATGTTTGAGGTGGTAAATCCAGTAATGATGAACGTTTAAAAATGGGGAAAAGTGAGTTTATGCATAAGATGCAGGGAGATATAATTAAGTTAAATGCTTGGTTGTTTAAAGGATCAATGAATCCTTTTACGCTTGAGTTTCGGGAGAAATGTGTAGAGACTTTATTTGGTATTTTACCAGTAACTGACAGGCAAATGGTTGTCTTTGCTTCGTTTGAGTTAGAATGAGAAGTTTTGGATTAGTGGAAGGATGTTCCTCCCAAGGTAAGTGCAGATATTAATAAACCCTTAATCTGAAATAGGTTAAGGAAGTTTCCCTTGATAAATATTTTCCTTAGACCTTTATAGCCCAACAAGATAGAGATTTTATTTATTTGGGATAAGTGTGTTGATTGTGGCTCAGTATAATAGGAGATTTGTGGCTTTGTCGAGGTTTGAACCGAAAATGGTATACCCAAAGGAGAAGAAGTGTAAGAAGTTCATAGATGAATTATGTTTTAAGGTTTGATCAATACTATCGTACATGAGGCATATGAGTTATGTCAGATTGGTGGATATACCATTTCAAATTGAGAGAGATGTGATAGAGTTTAAAATAAATAAATAAAATAAAATAGTTAAAGAAGCTTAAACCTAAAGGTTATAGAGGTAGTGGTAGTATGAGTGTACAGGGTGAGAGACCACTCCAAATGAGGCATTTCTTTTCATAGGGAACTGAAGTACAGAGTCAGAGGAAAGCAGGATCTATTCTTTCTATCACTCAGAATACTATTGATGGGACTCTTAGATTTGGGAGACAGGTTAGTCATGGCAGAGGGAGTAAGTATGCCACCAAGGGGAAGTGGCAATGATTAAGAGACAAAAGTTGTTATAAATATATTCAGATAAGATATCTATTTCATAATTGTTTTAATATGAGGTGCTTTATATATATATATATATAAAAAAAAAAGGCGTCAATATTAGTTGATCTTGATGCAACCCATTCCTTTGCAGCCAGTATTCATATGAAGTCTATTAAAGTATGTATTAGTCTTTGGATGCAAAATATTTTTATTGAAGTCCTTGCTAGAGATAGAATGATAATCACAAATTTTTACAAGGGTTGTGTGATTCGTATTAGTGATAGAGAAGCTGAAGCTGAGTTATTATCTTGGAATATGATATAATTCCATTTAATTTTGTGAATGAATTGGTTGTTGAAGTATTACACTTGGGTTGATTGTTCCAGTAAGAAGGTAATGTTCAAAATATAAACGTGAGATACTTTCTAACTATCTTATTATTGCTCTGACCACTAAGAGATGATTGAACAAAGGTTGTGAGGAGTATTTAGCATACATAATGGATCCTAGAAAGGAAAATAAGAAGTTAGAATAAATCTTAATGATGAAAGATTATTCTAATATAATTTATTGATGAGTTGTCTAGGTTGCCTCCAAGTAGGGAGATTAAATTTTCTATTGATGAGATACCAGGATCATCACATTTATTTAATAGCACCCTACAGAATGACGTCAACTGAATTGAGAGAGTTGAACGTACCATTTTAAGAATTTGTGGATAAACAATTTATCTGACCTAATGTATTTGGGGAGTCAGGTGTTGTTAGTGAAGAAGGAAGATGGAACGATAAGAGTGGGTATAGACTATAGATAGTTGAATAAGAACAAATACATTTTTCCCATGATAAATAAAGGGTTTGAGCAGTGTATGGAGTGAAAGTGTATTCTAAGATAAACCTGAGATCAGATTATCACCAATTGAAGATAGAGAAGAGAGACGTGCCTAAGACTATTTTTAGGACACGTTATGGTCATAAGTTTCTTGTAATGACATTTGGATTGAATAATGTCCCAGAAACATTCATGGACTGGATGAATAAAATGTTTGAACCATTTCTTGATAATCTTGTGGCGATGTTCATCGATAACATCTTGGTATATTGTAAGACTACGGAAGAGCAGGTAAAACATTTAAAGAGAAATAGATAGTATGGTATAAGTTCTCTAAGTGTGAGTGTTGGCAGAAGGAAATAAATTTCTTGGAATATATAATATCGGGAATTGCATAACAGATGATCTATAAAAAGTAGAGGCAATGTTAAGTTAGGAGAGACCAACTAATATGACTGAGATTAGAATATTCTTGGGTTAGCTGGTTATTATAGAAGATTCTTTCAGAATTATTGTTTTTATTATTGTAATACGGTTGAATAAACTGACCAGGAAAAAGATGAGATTTGTATGTCTGGGGAGTGTGACAAAAGTTTCCAATTACTAAAAGAGAAATTAATTATAGCTCCAGTATTGGTGTTTCCTTCTGGTGATGAAGGATTTGTGGTGTATAGTGATACGTCACATCAATGATTGGGATACGTGTAACATAGAAAAGTTGTGGGCTATACTTCTAGGCAATTGAGGATTCATGATAAGAAATTTCCCTACTCATGACTTAGAGTTGGCTACTATAGTGTTTACTTTAAATATTGGAGACATCATCTGTATAGAGCCACTTGTGAGATAGTCATGGGTTATAAAAGTTGGACATACTTACCTACCCAGAGGGAGTTGAATTGGAGGCAGAGATGGTAGATGAAGTTGATTAGTAACGATGATTGTACAATTCAATATTGATAACTCTGAATAAATCATGTTATTATACTACTTTTAGGCACGTTTTTGGTGTTGATCTTAAGCATTAGAATTATGTTGCATGTGTTTTTAGCAATTTGAGTTTAGTTTTTCTTATTCATACTAATAAGTTGTTTTAGTTGATTTATCAATGCTAAGTCATGGAAATTTATTGTGCAGACACTTCCTAGAGCGCTGGAGAGCACTGGAAGGCCAAAATGTAAAAGAGGACAGAAAGTTGAAGCTGCAGCGCCAGAAAGCTGAAGCTGCAGCGTTGGTAGCTGACAAAAAGAGAGGATTTGGGCAGAAAATTGGCGCTGCAGCGTTGGGATGTTGTAGCTGCAGCGCCAGACTAGGGCTAGAAATATGTCTTGGCGCTGCAGCGCCAGCCCGCGGATTCTAAAAGTTATAAATTGAAACCCTAGCTGAACAAGAAGGGTCTCTCAAATGGAGCGCGAGCGTAGAAGAAGAAAACAGAATTTGGAGAAGAGGAGAAGCCAAAGGAGAGTTGGAGACACTCTGGGAGGCTACGCATCAAGCTTTTAAATCATTTTTCTCCGGTTTTGTATTATTCTTATCTATCTATGTTGATGTTTTATAATATGAACATGGTTTGTTTGAATATTATTATGGAGTAGATAATTTTATGTTAAGGATAGATGGATCCTAAACCTATATCTTGAGTTGTTGTTTGGACAAGTGAAATTTAATGTGTTTTTCAAAGAGTGTGTTTTATTGTTCTTAATGCTTTTTATTATTTTGATTCATTCTTTGGGCATGGTGATGTGTCGAATAGAGAAGTCGTGCTTTCATGAATGGTTGAACTAATAAATATGATATTGGATTATTATCTATGCAAAGGCCAGGGTAAAACATGCCATGAATGAAATAGAAGTAACTGAATAGGGATTCTAGGAAGTTCATGTGGTCCGCTTAAATCGTAACCGAATAGGGAGATTTAACTGAAAGGAATCCAAAAACACTTAATGCTTCTTAATTTGAATTAATCTAGAATAGACTTGGAATACGAATATTTGAAGTTAATGATTCTTGAGATTGTGGTTAGACCTGGAATATGGATAACCAATTTATTGGGGATTCTACCTTCTTGAAAAACGTATTAAACCAAACTTGTCCATTCGAAACTCTCATCAATTATGATTTAGGTGAAGTTGAGTCCTTAGCACGTTAGTTCATAAGAGTCTTCATTCCAAAGTTTGCAAGTCTTCATTTATTTACTATTGCGTTCTGTTTTTCCCTTTTAGTTAATTGTTAGTAACCTTTTCTCCGACAATTATTCGTTTGCTCAAATAACAATAAGAGTTGAGTCATAATTTCTGTAGTATTTGCTCAGTCCTCGTTGGGAACGATGTTTACTCATCATTTTATTACTTGAACGATTAGTGCACTTGCTAGTGTCAATTTCATCGCATCAACTATCATCTAGGAAATGAGAAGGTGATAGTTGATACATTGAGTAGAAAGTCTATAAGAAAATTAACTGTTGTTGGGAGTCCTAATGTGAAATTGATGATAGATTTAAAAGAGATAAGAATGAAGTTGTATAACAGTGGTAGAGGATCATTGATAAAGAATGTAGTTGTACAGTCATCCATAGTAAAATGCTTTAGAGACGCAAGGTAGAGATGCAGAGATAGAAAAGATTAAGCATTGAGTGCTTACTAGAAAGTAATATAAGTTCAAAATTTGAAATAATGGTATCCTGGTCTTGGAACATAGAAATAATGTGGAGTTGAGAAAAGAGATAAGGAGGGTGATACATAATGATGTAGATTGATGCAATCAAGTAACAATGAGATGTATAGAGGATAAAGACAAAAATTCTTGTGGATTGAATAATGATGTAGCTGAGATTGTGAGGTGGTATGGAATACTATTGAGAATAGTGTCATTTAGATATGCTAGATTTTACACCCTGGTTGTTGAAGAGGCTTTCAAAAAGCCACAGGTACACAGTTGAAATTTAATATAATTTTTATGCTCAAATGGGAAGGATTTTAGAGTACTAGAAGATATGTTAAGGGCAAGTGTGATGAGTCCTCAATAAGTTTGGAATACTTACATGCCATCAATTGAAATTGCTGATAATAATCAGTAACAAACTAATATTGGGATGGCACCGATTGAGGCATTGTATGGTCGGAGGTGTAGAACTCCTTTATGTTAGGAAGAAATGTGAGAGAGAAATATATTTGGTTCATAAATTATTAAGTTAACAACTAAGAGGATCAAATTGGTTATAGAGAACTGTAAAGCAGCACAGAGTAGACCTTTTGAGTTCCAGAAGGTGATGGGGTGTATTGAAAAATATCTCAATGGAAATGTGTATTGAGAATTAAACAAGAAAGAAAAGTTGAATCTAAAATATGTGTGACCTTATGAGGTTGTTGAGAAAGTTGGACTAGTTGCGAATAGACTGGATTTGCCTCCAAAATTAAAATATTTATATAATGTATTTCATGTTTTACTTTTAAGAAAATGTGTATATAATGAATATTATAATATTTCGAGCTAAGCTATAGAAATTCAGAAAAATTTGGCTTATATACAAGTACTAGTGAGAATTTTATACTAAAAGAGCAAGTACTGTGTAATAGAATAATTTCACTGGATTAAAGTTCGGTGGCGGAATGAGGATGTTGAAGAGATTTTGTGAAAGAGTGAGTCAATTATGAAGAAGTATTATTCACTTTTGTTATGGAGTAGAGTAAGGAAATTTCGGGGACGAAATTTTTTTAAGGTGGGTAGATTTGTAATACTCGTATTCGTAAAGTAAGGGCAAAGAAGTAATTTAATAAATATGACATGAAATTTAAATAATATAGTTACGCGAAGAATTTAGTATCGAATTAAAAATTATTCTGAAAAAAAAAATTCGAGACGTGGACGTCATTAAAAGAAAAGAAAAGAAAAGAAAAAGTTCAAAGTTAAAAAAAAAAAAAAAAAAGGTCTAGAACATTTAGGGAGGAGCAAAAGAAGAAAAGGAAAAAAAATAAGATTTAAAAAAAAATCGAACAAAAAAAACAAAAGTAAAAATAAAAAAAAAGGTGGCTGAAATCGTGGCAGCCACTTGCTGCCAAAGTTAGGCCAAAGTTTCTAAATGAAAAACAAGTGTAAAACATGTGGAGGGAGGAGAGGAAAAAGGGCTGCTTAAGTTGAAAAAATTTTTGGCTGTCGAGAGTTTTTGTGTTGCAGCCAACTTATATATATACACACACTAACTTATAAACGCAAATTTTCCTTACCGATTTTGTTAGTTTTCTTTCAAATTTCTCTATTTTCTCAAAATACTTGGAGACTCAAAGAAATGCTGAAAGAGTAAAATTTTAAAGAGATTTTCTGCGAAATTTCATAGAGAATCAAGAATAGTTATCAGAAAAGTAGAATGTAATATTATAGTGTTTATTTTTGAATTTCTGACCTTTATGAAGTTTCCCTAAGTTCAAAGTGAGAATTTTCAAAGTGTGTGGTTTATTTCAGATTGAAGAATAAATTAGAAAATTTATATAAATATAATGTCAGGTGTTGATGGTCTACAACCGGGAGAATTTCTTAGAGAAATGGGAAAGGTAAAGAGGTGATCCACGGGTAGCTTTAAGTTCTACTTGGTGAGTTGAATTTACTTTAAGTAGTCTAAATAAAAGTCAAATATTTAATAATAATATTAAAATAAATTATTAGCTTATATTTTTGTGTTAGATAAAGATTTCGTTGATAGATATGATATGAATATTAGACACGTAGAAAAATTAGTATGTAAGAAGGAATATTATTAGAATAATTGGTTAATTTAATAATGATGGTGATAATTAAGTTCTTGATGAGTTATATTGAGGTTTTGATACAAATTTTGAGGAGATAAATTTTAGTGGATCTTGACAAACTTTGATGGATGATTTGATGTGAATTGTTATGAAATTTAGTGGATCTTGACAAGTTTTAATGAATGATTTGATATGATTTGAGAGAAAAGGATTTTAATGGAATTTTTATATAATTTGAGAAAAATCAGGGTAGGCAATTTAGATATTTTGAGTTCATATTGTTTTATATTACTGTTTAGATGCATGTTTCATATCATTGTTCATATACATATGCATTAAATAAAAAGAAAAGAACGGGAAGGCAGCCGGTCTAATTGAAAAACAGTGACAACCAATATGGGCTGGAATTAAAAGGGATACCGTGACAGCCGGTATATGCTGAAAAATTTCTGTGGCAACCGGTACAAGTTGCAAAGAAAATAGTCGGGAAGGGGCCGATCTAAGATAATAACAACCTGTCGACAGGTGAGAAGACGTTCCCATCATATTGCATTGCATCTGTTTTAATTATTACTTGCATTATTGAAATATTGATGTGTAATGTATAAATTGTGAATATAATTATAGATGGAAGAGTCTCACAGAGAGACAGTTATGGTGATAATAACAATTTAGAAGGTAGACTTTATGATGTGAACCTCATTACGAGGTAGTTACGAGATTGTTGGTGGTATTAAGGTGATCCAATAAATAAGAAAAAGATATTGATAGAGAATGGATATTATGCCATGGGTAGTGATAGTAGAGTGCTAGTATCAAGTGTAGGAGATATAAATTGATTTAAATATTAAAAGACTGTTTATACAAATGAGTACTTTTAGTAAATTTAATTCACTGAGCTTGTGAAACTCACTCTTCATTGTACAATAATTTTCAGGTATCAGGTCTGACAAATAGTTTGGTGAGTTGAAGTTCAGAAGAAATCATATTCTGTAAGCCACGTGCGTGCCAACATCCTTAGACTAATGAGAAAATAAAATGAAATGAAAAATCTATTTGCATTTTACGTTGTATAAAATATTTAACGATCGGATTAATGTAAAATTTCTTTTGGTGTTATTTATATTTTGTTGTTGCATATATGTGTCGTGCTGAGATTCTCAAAATGTGATGACACCGTTTCAGGGGTGGCCAACCCGGGATGGGTCGTTACAACCACGCCCTCTCCAATCAACAACTCTAACTCTAGCTCTAACGCGTCCACTTATCATCCTCAGACTGTTCATTAAAATATCATATATTTTAATCCTTCACTTTCTTACTTTTTATGCAGTCTACAGAATTATAAAACCTAATGCTCTCATACCAAAATTGTAACAACCCATCTCTGGTTGGCCACTCCCGAAACGGTGTCATCACATTTTGAGAATCCCAGCATGACACATATATGCCACAATAAAAATAAATAACACCAAAAGAATTGTACATCAATTTGATCGTTAAACATTCTATACAATGTAAAATGCATGAATATTTACAAATAATTTTTTCATTTTATTTATCTCATTAGTCCGAGGATGATGACACGCACGTGGCTTACAGAAAATGATTTCTTCTGAACTTCAACTCACCAAACTATATGTCAAGCCTGCTACCTAAAAATCATTGTACAATAAGGAGTGAGCTTCACAAGCTCAGTGAAGTAAATTTTCTAAAAGTACTCATTTGTATAAACAGTCGTTTAATATTTAAATTAATTTATATCTCATACACTTGATACTAACACTCTACTATTACTAACAATGTCATAATATCCATTCTCTACCATTATCTTCCTCTTATTTATTTGTTCACCTTAATACCACCAACAATCTCGTAATTACCTCGTAATGAGGTTCACATCATAAAGTCTACCATCTAGATTATTCTTATCACCATAATTGTCTCTCTGTGAGACTCATCCATCTATATTTATATTCATAATAATACACCACACCTCTGCATTTCAATAATCTTATCACATAACTATCTCTTTCAGTGAGACTCAACCATCATTAATTATATTCATAATAATACACCACACCACAACATTTCAATAATCTTATCACATAACTGTCTCTTTCAGTGAGACTCAACCATCATTAATTATATTCACAATAATGCACCACACCTCAGCATTTCAATAATCTTATCACCTAACTGTCTCTTTCAGTGAGACTCAACCATCTATAATTAAATTCATAATTTATACATCGCACATCAGTATTTCAATAATGCAAGCAATAATTAAAACAGATGCAATGCAATGAATGCATATGATGGGAACGTCTTCCCACCTGTCGACAGGTTGTTATTATCTTAGACCAGCTTCCTTCCCGGTTCTTTCATTCTCATATAGATCGGCTGCCTTCTCGGTTCTTTCATTCACATTTAGACCAGTAGCCTTCCCGGTTCTTTCATTCTCATAAGACCGGCTGTCTTCCCGTCTCTTTCAGCTTTTCTCGACTGTCATGGGATTCATTTCCCGCATATACCTGCTGTCACGGTTTTTCAATTAGACCGGCTGCCTTTCTGGTTCTTTCATTTTAATTAGACCGGCTGCTTTCCCGATTCTTTCATTTTCATTTAATGCATATACATATGAACAATGATATCAAATGAACATATGAACAGCAGCATAAAAACAACAAAATTTTAAAACAATTAAATTGGCATTCCTGATCATTCTCAAATTTATATGAAATTTTCCACTAAGACACTCTTATCCCAAATCAAATTATCCATTAAACTTGTCAAGATTCACTAAATTTCATTTCAAATCTCATCAAATCATCCATCAAAGTTTGTTAAGATCCACTAAAATTTATCTCCTCAAAAATTCATATTAAAATCTCAACCATAGCTCATCAAGAATTTCACTTCTTACTTTTATTAATAAATTAACTCATTTTTCTAATAATATTTCTTCTCACATAATAATTTTCTATGATTCCAACATTTATACCATATCTATCCACCCAAAGATTTATCTACCACCCAATCATACTTTAATAATTAAATTTAATATTATCACCAAATAATTGATTTTTATTTAGACTACTTAAAGTAAACCCAACTCACCATGTAGCACTTCAAGTTACTCGTGGATCACCTCCTTACCTTTCTTGTTCTTCTCCGAAATTTCTCTCGATTGTTGAGCGCCCTCACCTGACATAATATTTGCATTCAATTTCTAATTATTTCTTCATTTCCTCATAAACCACACACTTTGAAAATTCTCGCTTTAACTTCCTGAAACTTTCATAAATGCTAAAAAATTTAAAATAAACATTACCTTATTACCTTATGCTATCCTGATAGATTCCCGTAATTCTCTTCAAAATTTTGTTCTTCCAACCGTTCTTCAAGTCTTCAAATGTTTAAGGAGATAGAAAACTTTGAAGGAACTAAATGAAATTTGTTAAGTAAGCTTAGCGGTTACACCTGATGCCTATAAATACACGGTTTCAGTTTCAGCCCTTCTCCCAAATTCTCAACCGGCTAGAGAAATATTACATTCAATGGCCCCCTCCCTAATTATGATGCCACCGAAAGACAATGCACATTTATGGCCATCATTATAGTCATAAATGGCCAGTTGAATTTTGAAAACGAAACAGCAGCAGGTGCTGCCACTTGCTCTAATTTTTTTTTTTATATATACTTTTATTTTTACTTTACTTTTCCTTTACCTTTTCTTTACTTTTTGACTTTACTTTTATTTTTTTTCTTTTCTATCTTCTAGGACGTTTATGTCCCAGATTTTTTCCTCTTTTTTTTTTAATTTTAATTATTATTTTTTTTAAAATTCTTTTTTAAAAAAAAATTTCTTTCTTTCAGAATTCCTTTATTCAAATACCACTAAATCCTTCACATAGATTTTTGTTTTTAACTTCATGTCATATTTATGAAATTAATTTTTTATCCTTACTTTACAAATACGGGTATTACACCTTGAGTGGTGTCAGGGAGGCCTCGGCTAAGGAGGAGAGGGAGGAGTGGAACTATTCCGCCAATGAGATCCCCAGGTAGTTGAAGGAGGAGGACCTGGAGGTAATCCGGAAGACATACCGCATACCAGGTGAGTACACCCTTCGACTGGCCAAGGTGGGGGAGAGGGCTTACGATGTCCTTCTGAGCCAAGCGCCCTACGAGCTGTGCGTATATGAACATCATATGCAGGTTGAGCTGTGGTTCCCCCTTCACCCATTCTTTTATACCATCCTTAGGTACTTTGATATTGCACTGTGTCAGCTAGTACCGAACTCGGTACAGCTGATCATAGCCTTTATCTGTGTCTGCTCAAAAGTGGGTAGGCCAATGAGCATGGACATCTTTAAGGCCCACTTTTTGATTAGCAGACACGGCTAGACTGGGTGGGTGGTCTTCAGTACTCGTCCGAGGAGAAGGCTGCTGAAGAGGACACCCTCGTCAATCAAGAGGTGTAAGAAGAACTTTTTCTTCATCCGGTCAGTTGAGGACTTCAGCCTTCCTCGCTCCTGGAGTATGGACCAGACCGAGAAATGTAAGAAAGTGGGTCTCTTCCCTTATGAGCAAGAGACCGTGGATGCCATGGTGGCCTCACCACTAGATATTGAAGTCCTCTATAGCAATGAGAAGCTGGCCAAGCGCGGTCTTTGTCCTCTATGCCCTGAATCTTCGGTCGAAAGTGGTAAAAGTCCAAGTTTTTACTTCTTTCTCTGCTTTTCTTTCACTCATACTTTTCTTTACCTGCAATTTGTACTTAATAATTTTCCTTGGTTGTTTTATGGGCAGAGATGGAGGCCACGACTCTTGCTAGAGAGCAGGCAAATAAGCTAGCCCTGGAGAAGAGGAGAGTTGCCCTGGCCAATAAGCAGTAGGCCTTAGGATCAGGGGCCAAGAAGAGGCCTCGGGCCCCGTCTCCTACCCCAATTGACCTGAAGATCCCGTCGAGGCATCTTTCTCAGTCGGAGGCCACTCCTGTCTCCAGCATTGCCCCAATGGCTTCTGCCACTACAAGGTCCTCGACTGTTTCTGGTGCTACCTAGGGCACTGCCTCCGAGGCTCCTATCTTCATGCCCAACTGGGCTTTGAGAACCGATGACTCCATTTTCGCTCATCCTCGGGTAGCATGGGAGCATTTGATCAAGGGACTCCTCATCGGGATGCCATAAAGCTCGCCAGGAAGACTACTGAGTCCCTCGGCACGGTCGCAGAGTCTGTGGCATGATAAGTGCTTAAATAGTCAAATTTAAGCCCCTTAATTTACATTTGCTAGGTTCTTTATTCATCTATTTATATAGATTTTACTTCATTTTCGTGTTTTATGTGTTTTTCACAGGACTTGGACAAAAAGGTAATAATTTTGAGCTTTTAGGAGCAAAAGTCAAGTTCTACCATCCAGCAAGGTGCACTCGAGCGCACCTCCCTTGGGATAGAGTGCACAAGAGCAAGAGCGCACTTGAAGAAGGCTCAAGCACACTTGTACTCGAGCGCATACTGCATATGCTCGAGTGCAATCACTCCAGAGGCGGCAGAACCAGAATTGGAAAGAAGTCTTCAGACTCCAAAAAGGAATTAGGGTTTCGGGACACCATGAAGACCCTATAAATAGCCCTGTAAAACACATAACACACACCTTTTGTTCTAGATTCGAAGTAGAGAGCTTAGGAGAAGAATTGACGACTCATCTTCTGAGTCTTCTTCAGTTTTAGTTTTCTGTTTTTATTTAATTATGTTTAACATGTTTAGTTTACTTAGTATGTGTAACTAAACTCCTATAGGGCTCGATTGAAGCCCTAGTTATGCTTTACCACATATTAATTCATTGATTATCTTTGCTATAACCTTGTTAGAATATTTAACTTGATTAATACCTGTTTATATTTACATTCCTCATATATATATGTGTCTGATCAACGTATGCATGTGGTATGGATAGGTTAGTCGAATTAATTTGGATGACCGAGTCCTGGGTTCCACATTAGTAACAAGGGATATCTTATCCGGATTCTCGGGTTAATCAACATGAGAAACTAGGAGCGGACCAAGTCTAAGGTCCCGTGTGGTTGCCGATCTCCACAGCCCTCATGCTCTCTTAAGGAACAACTCAGTATACACCCATGCTGAATCCCTTAAGAGAGAAAAGAGTTAGAGTATACACAATGCCTAACTTGTTGCATAGGGAGATCAGTAGCCTAAGGTGTGGGCCAAGCCCTTAGGTTGGCAACCATTAGATATTCATGATAAGACTAGAGCACTGAAACTTTAGCAAATGGGAAAGTATAATTAGTGATGGATATCGTAGCTCTATGATCTCATTACTGTTGTTTACTCACAATCAAACTATTATTTCTCTTTTAACTTGAAGAAACTAATTCTAAATAGAAATTCACCAATCCCTGTGGAAATGATCTCGCACTTGCACACTATGCTACCACAGACATTGTGCACTTTCAAGTAAAACTAGAACAGTTATTCGCTTAATTATTTAGGTAGATAATCGTCCAACAAGTTTTTGGCGCTGTTGCGAGGGATTGTGCTAAATTTATTTTTAGAATTAAACTTCTCATTTGATTTAACTATTGTTATTTCTTTTATATTCAATTCTTAATCATTGTGTTTATCTTATTTTTCGTTTCATTAAAAACCCTAATCAATTTCTCTTTCTCTGTTTCAGGTACACCAGGAAAGCCCTCTATACCACTTGCGATCAAGTGCATTTTCTTGTGCGATCGAGTGCAATTGAGGCAGAAAGTCATCCGAGTAGCAGTATTTGACTGCTGCACTCACATATCTGCCACTGATTCATGCACGAACGATGGTCCAAGAATCCAGCAGTCCTTCCCTTTAATCCCAAGCTTTAGAGGTCTATCCGACAAGGTTTAGAGATAACTCAGAAGGGGTAGAAGAGGGAGTTGAGGAAGAAATATTAATGGCCGAACAGATAGCTGAACAACAACCACCTGAAACGGAGGCCGATGAAGCAATCCTTCATCCCGTAGAACCTCGAACAAACTTCGTGCATTGCGTATCAACCTAAGACGGAAGGGAATTATTACATATCCCTGCAGATACTCAGTGCACTAACTCACTTTAAGGGTACACCTAGTGAGGATCCACATTTACACATTCGAGAGTTCTTCGACCTCTGCAAGTTCCAGCACATCCGAGGCCTAGACCAAGAAGGAATAAGGTTAATTCTTTTCCTTTTTTCCTTAAAAGATAATGCTAAATTATGGTATAATTCTTTGCCTAAAGTTTCCATCCATAATTGGGAGGAGTTGGCGAGTAAATTTCTAAGGAAGTTCTTCCCAGCCCAGAAGACAAGGCAAATGAGGAAAGAAATACAATCCTTCCAACAAAAGGATGGAGATCTGTTCTTCGAGGCCTGGGGACACTTCAACGAGCTACTACTCAAGTGTCCACACCACAACCTACCCCAAGATAAACTGGTACAAGCCTTTTATGAAGGTTTAAGTGATTCTAACAAAAATAATGTTGATTCAGGTTGCGGAGGGGTGCTGATGGAAAAGAGTAGCGAAGAGGCAATGGAACTTTTCGAAACCCTAAGTGAACACACGCAGCAGTTCTCCTCCCGAGGTAGACATGTAACCAAAAGTAAGGGTATGTATGAGGTAAGCTTAAACGGAGGATCATCTCCTCAAATGGTCATGGTAGAAAGAAAACTTGACCTATTAGTTAAAGTTATGGCCGCTCAAAACACCACCGCTAGCCCGTCTGTTGCACCACTACAGGTATATGCCATTTGCCCATAGTTTGATCATAATACTGATATGTGTCCTCTATATTCTACAGATCATGAGCAAGCCAACTTTGTGGGACCGAATAATTATCCGTCGAAGAATAACCCTTATGCCAACACATACAACCTTGGATGGCGGAATCACCCGAACTTCTCATGGAGCAACAACCAAAACAATCAAGGGCAGCAAAGAAATTTCTAACCAGCAGTCCAATATGCTCCTGAACCAAAGAAGAATGACCTCGAAAGCCTTGTGAGGCAACTAGCGACTCAGCAATAACAAATCATGAATAAACATGAACAATTCATGGAAGAGTCAAGGAAATTTCGAACAGAAATGAGGTAAATCACTGCCAAACATGATCAAGCCATTCAAGGACTAGAGGTACAAATGGGACAGTTGGCCAAGGAATTAAGTAGCAGAAAGCAAGGAGAGCTCCCAGCCCAGCCACTACTTAATCCAAGAGGACACCAGCAGTTGAAAGCCATAATGACCTTAAGAAGTGGAAAGGTCATCGGTACCAACAAGCCTACACAAGCATCTCCAGACCAAACCTCTGCATCTAAGGTAAGAGAGATAGAAAAGGTAAATACATCTCCACCCTTCCCTCAAAGGTTGGTGAAGCCTAAAAAGGAAACTAAAATGATTGACATATTTGAAACCTTGAAAAAGGTAGAAATAAATATTCCTTTATTAGAGGCAATAAAACAACTACCTGTTTATGCTAAGTTTTTAAAAGATTGTTGCACTAACAAACGGAAGTTTCAGGAGCATGAGACGGTAGCCTTGACCGAAGAGGTAAGTGCGGTATTATTGAGAAAGTTACCACCTAAACTAAAAGATCCTGGTAGCTTCACTATTCCTTGCAGGCTAGGTGACCAGCTTTTTGAGCACGCATTATTGGATCTAGGAACAAGTGTCAATTTGCTACCTTACAGTGTATTTGAGACACTAGGTTTGGAGGAGCTCCAACCAACCCCCATTACATTACAATTGGCTGACAGAAGTATCAAATGACTAAGAGGAATCCTCGAGGATGTTTTGGCAAGAGTAGGTAAATTTATTTTACCAGTTGATTTTATTGTATTAGACATGGAGGAATGCCATATGCCTGTACCACTCCCTATCATTTTAGGAAGACCATTTATGATCACTGCTGACACAAACATTAATGTAAAAAGAGACATTGTCACAATGAGAGTAAATAATGAAGAGATAGAATTTAAAATCTTTAATACACTGGACTCCACAAACACTAATAATAAGTGTCATAATGTGAGCTTTCTACAAGGTATTGATAAGAAAATTGCTAAGGCCCATTACACAGTTCCATTGGAGATCATTCCTAACCAGGCTGACACGAGATTGGATGTTAGGCCAGAAGATGATAATGTGATTAAACATATCAAAGGGGCTGTGCACACCATCAAGAACACACCCAAGCGATCAAGTAAGTATAATCCTCAAGATAAAAATCGTGCACTTACTAATACCATGTCTCCTTATTTCATTGACCAGGTACCAAAATGGGAGACAAAGCAGCTATCAATGGAACTCAAACCACCAGATGGGGGCCCTAAGTGTCTCCTTCAAAGGACGTAGCCTTAAAAGCTACCATAGAGAGCATTTGAGCAAATTCCACTTGCATAACAAAGGGCTCCAGTGCCTCCATCGAGGTTAGTAGTACTGAAGCCACTACAAGCTGGTACGACTGTATCGTTCCTACTGTTATTTTAATTCATTTCTTTATATTAAACTCTTTTTACTATTAGCAAATTTCTGCCTCGCGATCGAGCGCACACCACATGCGCTTGAGCACCACCTCGCCCTGCATTGCGAACGAGCGCATTACCCCTCTCACCTATGCATCAGTATGATTGAGCGCACTATGCTCGAGTGCACTCAAGGAAGAGCAACCACGTGATGGTTTTTAAAACACTTATCTTGCCCATTTTCTCCATTATACTCAATCGCAAGCTACTTTCTCCTCGTTCGCACTCACGCCTTCTCCAACTCCAAAGAAGCATTACCAACTCACCACGACCCTCAATACCACTCTAAAAGTCACTGCTCACACCACCACAAACCTCCTCCATCCCATTTACATATGTTAAAACCCATCCTTTTCCTTGTTCACAACCACCTCAAATCCACACGGTAAGCATTTTAAATTGTTTTCTAAATATCACGAGCACACACTAGTTTCTTTACAATATTTTTCTTCTCTTATATGCTATTTTGTGTGTTGATGGAATTTTTCGTGTTTACAGGAGGCGGGGGCCGTCTTTGGATACTATACACAAGCTTCGTATATTTGGTGCACAACAACTGTTTGCTAAATTACCTAAGCGAGAGCGCTTGAGCGTCCAATATCTACAATCGAGCGCACTACCCCTCTTGCGATCGAGCGCACAGTATCTACGATCAAGCCCAATTTTGACAGTAACACAGATCCGGATTCTGAAATATGGCTTCCACATCCCGTGCCTCTAGCAGTCGCCATCATTCATCCCGACCCAGTTTCAAACAGCGTGAAATACTGTTCGAGACAAAATTTAACATAGAAGAGGACTTCAAGACTTTGGATGCCACAAGATGGGCAGTCCAAGAATTCAAGCATCGGGGTCTCAAGTGGATATTCAAGCCGGTCTGCTAAACAGCATACACATGATTTGTGGTCAGTTTCTACGAGAACCTGACCTACGACTACACCAACCCAGAGATTTTATCTTCCTCAGTCTAGGGCAGGTTCATAGAGTTAACCACCACTGACATAGCCAGCTCTCTACACTGCTGCGATGAGTCCCCACCAGAGGACAGCCACATAGAGGAGCAGCCAGACTCATTCCCTCTCCCACACATTATTGAGGATATGTGTGCGGGGAAATATGGTGACTGCCTACCTCCTGCACCCAGTACCTCTTCGACTGCACCCACAGGCGATCAACAGTGAGAGATACCCCATCTGGCTGAAGACGTAAAACTTAACGATCATGGGAGGTACCCCAAACATATCTTTTTCATTTTAGTACTTTTCTTTTAGTTATAGTTATATTTACATGTCTAGTTTGCATATTTTGTTTTCCAACACAACATTTATTTTTCTTTATCAGGTACTTAGTGCGTGCATCCAGTTTAAGTTTGGGGGTGTATATAAGCAAGCAAGCAACCTAGTTCTCCATCTCCCAGGTCAGATCTTTCCATGCCACACACATTGGGGACAATGTGCATTTTAAGTTTGGGGGTAGTGGGAGATACTAGATATTATCACACACGTACTTGAAACACATGCACACACTAAAGTCCCAGTTTTTTTTAGGAAGATAGATATATGATCAATGGGTAAAACAAAAATTTTGGTTGATTTAAAAATTTGATAACACTTCATTAGTAAGCTTAAAAGTTAGAACACGTAGTCTTGTAATAGGAATTTTAAAAAGTTTAGTTACCTACCTCAAGGCACCTAAGAATTCACAAGTTTGATCCAAATTTGCACGAGCACATTTAACACGCATTTGTGTGGGGTGTGACATATAATTCTCTTGTATATGTTTCCATAATCTAACTATAATCGGATAACTTGTTGAAAAGAACACTTTGGCATAAGAAAAATAAAGAAGAAAAAAATAAAGAAAAATGTTCATCATGCAAAAAGTGATCAAAAAGCTTCTAATGATCAGTAAAAACTTTCTACTGAGTAACTGGGTCTCTTGCCTCAGTAAGCATTGAGTGTTCACGTCAAAAGGTGGGAAGTAAGCCTTTAACGATCATAATAACAAATTTCTATTGAGTAACTGGGCATCTTGCCTCAGTAAGCATTGAGTATTCACGTCAAAAGGTGGGAATTTCATTTAGAAGCATTAAAACCTGTTAGTTTCATAGTCTTTTTTATTCGAGTTAGTAAGTCTTTAGGGGTGTCTTTACACCTAATGCCCTAAAACCATCTGGTTTGGGAGTCATTGGCTAAACACTCGTTACAAGGGTCAAATAGAAAGCTCGATGGAACTCAACATGGCAAATATCACATAATAAAAAAGACCAGTTAGTTCTATAGCCTTTTTTATTCGAGTTAGTAAGTCCTTAGGGGTCTCTTTATACCTAATGCCCTAAAACTATATGGTTTGGGAGTCATTGGCTAAACACTCGTTACAAAGGTCAAATAGAAAGCTCGATGGAACTCAACATGGCAAAGATCGCATGATAAAAAGAAAAAAGAAACAAGTATTATGTCATTTTTGTTCTCTTTGATAAGGAATTTGATAAAAGTTTGGGCATCGAAACCCTATACACTAAAATTATGTGGAAGCCTCATCTTATTTGTGCTAACTCATCACACACAAATCAAACTTGTGATGCTTTAAGCCAACCTTAGGTAAGTAACTTAAAACTTTTGAAAGCCCTTTTACAATCCAAAATATGTTTTTATTCTAAGCTTAC
Source organism: Bretschneidera sinensis (assembly GCA_023935145.1). Classification (NCBI taxonomy): domain Eukaryota; kingdom Viridiplantae; phylum Streptophyta; class Magnoliopsida; order Brassicales; family Akaniaceae; genus Bretschneidera; species Bretschneidera sinensis. The sequence continues at coordinate 31,878,433 of CM043700.1, read as the reverse complement.
TCATGAACAGTTATCATAGTTTTATGGGTAACCCAAATCTTTGAGTATTATGGAAATGAATTTATCTTCAAATTTTTGTTCTAAACATAGGTTTTTTATTTTGTATTACTAAGGGACTAGCAATATGTAAGTTTGGGGGTGTTTACATTTTTTAGGTTTTTTATTCATCTATTTATATAGATTTTACTTCATTTTCATGTTTTATGTGTTTTTCACAGGACTTGGACAAAAAGGTAATAATTTGGAGCTTTTAGGAGCAAAAGTCAAGTTCTGCCATCCAGCAAGGTGTGCTCGAGCGCACCTCCCTTGGGATCGAGGGCACAAGAGCACAAGCGCACTTGAAGAAGGCTAGAGTGCACACTTGCGCTCGAGTGCATACCTCATACGCTCGAGTGCAATAACTCCAGAGGTGGTAGAACCAGAATTAGAAAGAAGTCTTCCAACTCCAAAAAGGAATTAGGGTTTTAGGACACCATGAAGACCCTATAAATAGCCCTGTAAAACACATAACACACATTTTGTTCTAGATTCGAAGTAGAGAGCTTAGGAGAATAATTGATGACTCATCTCCCGAGTCTTCTTCGGTTTTAGTTTTCTGTTTTTATTTAATTATGTTTAGCATGTTTAGTTTACTTAGTATGTGTAACCAAACCTATAAGGCTTGATTGAAGCCCTAGTTATGCTTTACCACATATTAATTCATTGATTATCTTTATTATAGCCTTGTTAGAATATTTAACTTGATTAATACCAGTTTATATTTACATTCCTCATATGTATGTGTCTGATCAACGTATGCATGTGATATGGATAGGTTAGTCGAATCAATTTGGATGACTGAGTCCTAGGTTCTATATTAGTAATAAGGGATCTCCACAGCCCTCATGCTCTCTTAAGGAACAACTCAGTATACACCCATGCTGAATCTCTTAAGAGAGAAAAGTGTTAGAGTATACGTCATACCTAACTCGTTGCATAGGGAGATCAATAGCCTAAGGTGTGGGCCAAGCCCTTAGGTTGGCAACCATTAGATATTCATGATAAAGCTAGAGCACTGAAACTTTAGCAAATGGGAAAGTATAATTAATGGTGGATATCGTAGCCCTATGATATCATTACTGTTATTTACTCACAACCAAACTGTTATTTCTCTTTTAACTTGAAGAAACTAATTCTAAATAGAAATTCACCAATCCCTATGGAAATGATCTCGCACTTATACACTATGCTACCATAGACCTTGTGCACTTGCAAGTAAAACCAGAATGGTTATTCACTTAATTATTTAGGTAGATAATCGTCCAACATGGCATCTCAGGTAAAATCTCCTTTTAATGCTTTTCATTTCCTTCTTCTTTTTATGTTTCTAACTAACACCTTGTGCCCGATTGTAGATGGGTGTCATTGTAGGCGCGGTCTCTCGTCGATGCCTGGAGATAGCCGATCTGTTTGGCCAGACCCAGCGTCAGTTGGAGGAGAAAAAAGAGGTCATTCGTTAGTTACAGGCTTTGTTGGACGCAGCCAACCAGGCCAGGGTTGGGGTTGAGGCTCATGCTCAGGTCGTTGCTGGGGAGGCCGAGGCCCTTATCTGAGCTGCTGCAGAGAAAGCTGAGGCCCGTACCCGAGTTGCTATGGAGGAGGCCCTGGCTGCTTTCTAGGGCTCGGAGGCCTACAAGATGATCGTGATCCTAGAGGGAGGCCAGCAGTTCCTCGAGGGTTTTACAGAGGCCAAGAAGAAGGTCGAGGCCATGTACTCAGAGATGGACTTCTCGGGCCTTGATTTGCTGAAGCTCGAGGAGGAAGAGGATAAGGAGCAGCCCGAGGTGCAGGAACATCATCCAGACCCCAAGTAGGAGCAGTCGGACGAGCAAGAGGAACATCCAGGCACAGGGCCACAGGGGAAGAACATCCGAGCTTAAGATGAGAGCAGCCCGCCACAGAGGAGAGCCTCAAGACAAAGAGGCTGAGGCAGCAAGACAAAGAGGCTGAGGCAACGTCTGTCCTGGACTAGAATTATTGGTTTTTTCTTTATACTTTGAGATCGTTAGGGTCATGCTTTCTTTGTAATTCGAGGTCATTAGGTTTTGTTGTAACCTTTTGATAAGTTAATAAAAAGCTCTTTCGTCAAACTTTGCTTTCTATATAATATTTTCCTGCTTTTATACTTGCTACTGATAAAATGTGAGGCGAAGACATAACTCGGCTCTTTAAAGATGTGAATGTCTCCTAGTTTCAAATGGCAATATTACGTCTCGGCTGCCTTTTAGAGTGTCAGGGGAAAAGCTCGACACATCACAGGATCGGAGTACCTGTGGAGCATCATCGTGGTCCTATAGTGTTGGAGATGATCTAAAGGGTCAGTAGATCCATCATAAGGTTTAATCTTAGGCATTTGGAAGTTTAGTGGGAGAGGGGGCCTCGAGGACCCCCTGAGTGAAAGCAGGGTCCTGCACATTAAGTTCATCCATGATGTTGTGGCTGCGGCCTCTAAACACTTTATTGATTTGTTCCTCTATATCGTCGATTCGCTTACCGAGGCCTTCACTACTCTTAGACGAGGGACTTTCTCTAGACTTGGCCATACGAGGTAGGGGTGACTCGGCCGCTGAACAGCCATCGATGAAAGGTCTACGGCTGACTGAACCGGTGTGACTGGGGTCCGACCGAGAGGGTGCTGATGACTGCTGACGAGCTCCTCCGCGGATTTCAGCGGCTAAGTTAGCCACTATCCGTGAGAGTTCTGCGAACTACGCTTGGAGAGTAGCCATGTTGGGACGCACCTCGGACTCGACCGAGGAATTTGATCCGGACCTTATTGCTCTTTTACCGAGGTCTCTAGCAGAGGTTTTAGGTGACATGACAACAAATGAGTTCTTTAAACTTCTTCGTTGTTACTGACCAGCAAGAGATAGTGGTTTCCCACGGACAGCGCCAATCTGTTGATGCTAAAAATGTGTTTTGCTGAGCTGGAGGCCGGGCCTCGGAGATATCTGCACAGGGAAAGAAAGGTTAGCTAAGGGGTCGTCGAAGGAGATGCCTCTGAGGATGCTCCGAAGCTCTAGTTAGAGTGGCAAAATATGTATAAGGGACGAGCGTTCCCTTTTTAGGTTGAAAAAAGTTGGATCGTTTGGAATGCGCACCTGGGTCTCTTTATAGGGCCTTGGAAACGGCATATCGCCTAGGGTGGTGATGATGTGACGCCCCAACTTGGTTGGGTAATGATGCTTAAGGAGGCCCAACTAGGTGGCCAGGGGCCGTCCGCTTGGGTTTCGCCTTGCTGTCTTGATCAGGAGCCGTTTCTGTATTTAGGGCGGTGGGTGACCGAACGTCCCAACTTGGTTGGCCAATGATGCCTAAGAAGCCCAGCTAGGTGGCCAGAGGCCGTTCGCTTGGGTTTTGCCATGTTGGATTGATCAGGGGCCGTCCATGCATTAGGGCGGTTGGCGATCTGACATCCCAACTTGGTTGGGCAATAATGCCTAGGAAGCCCAGCTAGGTGGCCATGGGTCGTTCGCTTAGGATTTGCCTTGCTGGCTTGATCAGGGGCCGTACATGTATTAGGGCGGTTGGCAACCCAGAGTCCCAACTTGATTTGGGCCTGGATCTCTTGTGTCTCGGCCCATTGGCTTGCCTTTGCAATGGCCAACGTGTCATCTCCTTATTGGTTGGGTATTTTTAGCCATATGAACAAGTAAAATGATCCATGCACTATTAGTAAAACGATAGAGAGATAGAGAGATCAGAACCTGCAAAGCCACTTGAGATTTGCTTGGGAGCTTCAATTTGATACGTTTCTATTATGTAACCTGAAAAGTCAGTGGATCGGTTTATAATACCAATGCTTTTGCAATATTGATTTCGATATATATATATATATATATATATATATATGATAGGGAGAAGTCAGTTTGTAAGATAATTCGTAATCAACTCGTAAATTTATGTGGCACAAAATTAACTTTCGGATGTGATTTAATAGTTAAGATATGTTTCAATGTTTTTTTGTTTAAATCAACCAAAACCCATTATCATGAGATAGTAGATGATTACAAAGCTTTAAATCTCAAATAAGATGTTGCAACAACCCACCAAGATCTGACTATCAATAAAATAATTCACTATTTTATATGAAAAAAATCACAAGCAATTCATCACTAAGTAACTAAATTCATTAATTTAATATTGTTGAAGTTTTAGTTTAGTGGTCAAAGTTAAGGTCTTGAAACTTTTTAAAGTCTCAAATTTGATTTTCACGATCTGTGAGTTATTTGTCCAATTTATATATCAATTATTTCTCTTATTTTAAATGGATTGTGATAGTATGATGGATTTATTGTGTGTTTTTGTATGGATAATTGAGTAGTATAAACTTATATATTATTATTAAAGCAACCATTATATTACTTGTATGTATCATCGTTTCAATAAACCAAAATTTATTAAATTGATGATAAAAATAAATATTAACAAAAGTTAAATCGATAATGTGTTATATATTTAAATATTTGATTAGAATTTTATCAAATTAATAGTTTTATCAACGTATGAGATTTTGTTTAAGTTATAACACCATTATTATTTTTTTTAATATTATTAATGTTGGAGATTTCTATTCTTTCTTATAGTCAAATAATAGTATTTTTCAAATCTGATTTTTCTCATTATATATAAAATAGAACAATTAATCTTGTGTAATTTTTATTGTTACCAACAAACGCACTTATAACAATAACTATTTTCTTAAAGCGTTTTAAATCGTGAATTGTCTATTAATTGTCTGTCTTATGTGTTTTCATATATTTATCATGTTGGATCCCATCACACAAAATAAATCAAAAGTAGTTTTTTTTATACCTATGTCGAGATCAAAACTAAAAATCACTCTGCACTATATATGATAGAAATATACATTTAGCATTTACGATTTTTTTGTAAAGAGAAAGAAAGAAAAAAAAAACATTTATATATTTTCATCAATTTTTTATTTTTATTTTAAAATTATAATAATAATAATTCAAATTGAATTTGAAACATTGGCGCTATTTGTATAGACTTGACTGAATCATTGTCCACAGTATTATTGCAAACTAGAGAGTATCAAATACAGTGTCTCAGGACAAGATGGCAGGCCAAATCCATTATAAAGTTATCTTATGCTCTCTTCTCTACCATAAAATAATTTAGGGGCGTGATGCTGTGGTGGGCCTTACACCCCTAGGCCCTAGCAGACCAATCAAGCTCGGATGAGGCTTGGGAATCTGATAGGCTCGGACCCGAGCCTATAGATCTTCCGAACTTCATTTGAATCGTGTCATCTTTTCATTGGAAGACAAAGTCGTTCGCAAGATTTTATTGTTGGATATTTTAAAATTTTAAACATCCCATTCTCGGCCAAAACGAATATCAGCGAGCGGACTTGGGCCTGGCAAAAACCAATAATATCCCCACTATCTCAGTATTTACGATTGTACCCCCTCATTACACGTCAGCCTTTGACTCCCCCTCAAAATCCTCAATGATATTCACTGATTAAATGCAATGGCTGCAATGCATCATGCATGAAACATTTTCGTTTTGACTGGCGGACCGAATTTTTTATCAATTTTCTGTCTTTACTTTTCAAGTTTAAGCTTTTGGATTTTAATGGGGTTGTCCCTCAATCCCATCACAATCTCATGTTTAATTGATAGATTTATTGTTAATATTAAAATATTATAATATTAATGTCGAAATTTGCACAAGTAAATATTTTAATTTAAAAATATTATTAGATTTTGAATTCCGGATAAGCTCTTTAATACTTTAACTTAAAGATTTATTTGATAAATATATTGAAAACAAATAAATTTAAGGTTAGTAGATGTTCTTAGAAATTAAAAGTTTCCTGTTTTATTTAATTTCATTTTCGATTTTAGTTCGACTAAGAATCTTATTTGGAATAAGGATTTTTGAAACAAAATTACCTTTATGTCTTAAGACAAGATTACCTTCTTGCTTTTATATAAAAAAATTTACTTACTCTATAAACGTCATATGTCACTTATTAATTGAATGATGGATTTTTACCCAAAAATTATATTTAATCAAAGTCTGCAAATTAACAAACCAAATTGTTTTATTCATCTTTGCCACATGTGAAGAGACTAGGAAATGAAAGAGTTATCCTTTTGTAGCCACTGAAAATTTTGAAATTATTTTACAAGAAAAGTAATAATTTCAACGGTAAAATCATACCATAGAAATATGACCAAATCTCTCTTGAAACACATGCTACTGTATTAGAAATTAATAACAACATATCTATTAATCTTCTGAATTCAAGAAAGACATTATACTCTCCAGATCCAAAGCTTCAAGATTTGCAAGAGAGGCATATTCTTCACTGACCACAATATTGTCACCATCTTCAATGTTGTTCTCTTTTTCTTGATTGGAATCTAAATTTATAGCATACCGGCTTATGAGAAGTTCATCAATGTCGAAATCAGTAAGAAAATCATCCTGTAGCGATGAAGAAGATCGACTGTTGCTAACTACACAATCCGATTTGGAGACTAAATCTTTATGATCAGCCGCCTGATTATTTTGTTGTGGTGGGATGATAACTTTGGCGCACCTTACAGCTTTTGTTCGGATCACTTGGCGTGGTTCGCTAGTGATCTATGGGTTGATCAACTTAGACGAGAAATTCCTTGTACATTCACTCAATTTTTTCAACTTAGTAGGGTTTCTGTTGCAACTTTGTTTCTTGTCTGTGTTCCAATAATTTTTAATTTCATTGTCTGTTCTCCCAGCGATGAGGGACCACCTTGCAGAAACATAACATAATATTGATTTCATTGTCTGGTCACAAAGTGCTTTTACTTTCAAGTTAGTTATTTTCTCACAAATAAAAATTGGTAACTCAGCAACATAAGCATTCAACTTAAGTTTAAAATTTAAACGAGTTCATGAAACTATCTTGAAAAGTATAGTTTTATAAATAAAATTTGAAATTGAACTTTACAATTTAAGATAACTCAGGTAATATATCAATTACACAAAACCTAAATAAAAAAATTATCACTTTACTATATGATTTAATACATATTTTATCAACAGTTTAAAACTTAATGATTTTTTTTTATAAATTTAAAACTCTCATAAATGCATTTTAGATGATAAACCACAATCATTAATTAAATTTCTGTCGTAAACTTGAAAATTTTAATTCAAACATGAACTTCATGTAAGTAACTTTAGTTTATCGCAAATAAAAATTGATAACTTGGCAACACAAGATTAAAGGGATATATATGGATAATCAATTATTCCGAAGTCTTTGTTTTGATTAATGAGAACTCTTTTCTCATTAGAGTGGTGATACTATAGAACTGAGTTCATGAGAGTTTTTCACGGAACTGGGATAATTCATTAGTAATCATGGAAAAATTGAGTTGTAATTTTGATATTTATTTTTTTCTTTTTAAAATTTTTAGTATAATTACTATTCAGTTTCCTTATTATTACTAGTAAATTTTCTCAATTTCATGATAACTTTCACGAAACTGATTTTATAGAATCGGGTCTCTTCTCTTTATCTATTCAATCAGGATCTAGCATCTTAATTTAATATTATGTCCTTTAAGTTCCCATATTGGCTGGTTACCAAGATCCCCTTTTAAATTCTGCTTTTTTTTTTATTAGATAGAAAGCTTCATTTTTCCATCTGAAAAAAAGTTCATTCTTCACCATTCAGCAACCAATGCAAAATAATTAAATAGAAAATTATATTAAAAAATTCTGAAGAATATCTACATAGAAGAAGAAAATGAAATCCACTATATAGCAGATTATACCTATTACCAAGAAGCTTATGTAGTTTGATGATGAGCTCGTCTTCTTCAGGAGAAATGTTACCTCTCTTAATATCAGGCCTCAGATAATTCAACCATCGTAGCCTGCAACTTTTCCCGCATCGCTTCAACCCTAAAATAGCTTAAAATTATTTCAGATGAAATCACATTCTACTAATTAGGGGAACCGGGAAAGTAATGATGGAAGTATTTAAAAAGAAAGAAAGAAAATAGCTAGAATTAATGTTACCAGCAAGTTGAGGAAGGTCTCTCCATTTGCCTTCTCCATGAGTTTTGACATATTCAATAAGGATTTTATCTTCCCAGGCAGACCATGACCCTCTGTTCAGTCCTTCTTTCGCACAACATGGCCTCCTTCCCATTCTCTCTCTGTCGCTTGACTTAAAGGGGTGTTATAATTTATAATTTCATTTGCTTTGATAAATTATTGCATATATAAATAGTGAAAACCTACTCCATATATATACACACACGTGTACGGGATTGAAAAAGCTCTATGATAAAAGGTAGTTTTTTTGGTTTTGGTGTAATAAACGTGCTTCTTGATTCAAAAGTGGGCTATCGAATGATTCAAAAATTAGCATGGCCTATATTTGAATTAAAATATACACATACTAAACCACAAACTAAACCATTTTACTACAGAATATCACCACTCAATTAGAAGATGGTCATGCTAGATTTCTTGTAACTATAGGCTATAGCACACTTTAAGTTATCATATCATTATTATAGTCTTACAAGGAAGACTTTGTATCTCGTTGTCTAATGGTTACTTTTTAGTTTGAGCTCAATCTTTTTTTCTATCAATGTGTAAATGAAAAAAAAAAAAAAAAAGTTAAGATGTGTTTGGTTAAAAAAAATTATATTCACTTTCTGATTTTATTTTAGCATAAAATAAAAAAAAAATTGAAGTGAAAATATGTTCAACAATTGAAAACAAAATATATTTTCTAAACAATAAAAGTAGACTAAATTCAAAAAAAATAAAATAATGGATTTTCACTGTTTTTATTAATTTGAAAACAAAACTTAAAAATGGTTTTAATGTGAACTTAAAAAGATCTAAAAATAAAGAGTAGTGCTATACATATTACCACTTTCAACCATCATTTTCAACTACCTGAAAGTTGAGTAAAATTTTTTAGAGTTTCCTAATTATATTTTTCTATTATATTCCAACAATGTGTTTTACTAATTTTGCAGTCCGTAGGAGTGAGGACTAAAACTTATAAGAGTGTATTGACAACTGTAACTCGAAAACTGTTTCCAAAACAGAAAACAGTAAAATGTTGTTTAGATAATCTTATTTTGAAAACTGTTTTGAAAATAAAAAAACTGTTTGGATACACTTGTTAGTAATTGTTCGTAGTTTTCAGTTTTGATTTTAAATTTGAAATCTACATTAATTTTATTTCTCATATTTACTAAATACAATTTTTAACACACACCAAATACTTGAAGTACTTAATAATATTTTGTTTTAAAAATTTTAGTATTTTTTATGTACCTTGGATCAAACATGACCAAACTCATCTCCCTCGCCATATCATATATATTTGTTTGTTAAATTAATTCTAAAAAATTAAAATAAGAAATACAACACAACTTTCACAATTTGATAAAATGTGAACGACCAACCCATCATTCTTCTTGGAAAATGGTTCAATATCTAAACAGATTCAGTCAATAGAATTCCCGTTTTGGATCCCAAGACCATTCAGCACCAAAACAAAATCATATACAAACCAAGAAAAAAGTCTACCCAAGAAATAAATAAAAATCAAAGCGCATTCAAAATTTAAGAATTCAACAATACCCAAAACAAAAACAAAAAGTGCAAAAGAGAAATAAAAAATGGAAACAACCCCAAGTGAGTGAAAAATGAAGAAAAAGTGAGATCTAGAGAAAAAAAAAAAAAGGTGGGTATTTAGTCCTCTTCCATGTGCATCCCACCAACATATTATACGACTCCGATTGGGGCTCCTTCAAGCTCCAAATCAACAACCAAAACATTAAATGTTCAATTCATCCCAACCAAACTCAATTCCTCTAAACCTTGAATCATTGTCTTCATCAGATCAAAGGAACAAATCATTTTCTTTTATCATTGGAAATGATCAAGCCATACATCACAAACATATATTTCAATACATTTAGCTTTACAAATCAAGAACAATTTCTTAAAAAAAAAAAGAAAAATCATTGGGAAGAAAATATCAAAAAGAGTTCAGCTGCCTTTTACCACTCCACTCCGCCACATGGTAGCGTCACCAAGCTGTGGCCGCTTGGCAATGCTTGCAAGCTGAAGTCCATCGAATATTTTTAAATAGAAATCAAGCATATAAACAAACAAAAACAAAAATATGGACCTAGAAAAATAAAGCATATGGACCTAGAAATCCAAGTATAGAAACCCATTTTCCTACCCTCCAAACACCATAATCCCTTTCCCTTATCTATTGAAAACCCTTCATAAAATCAAAAATCGGAGAATGACAGAAGGGATCAGAGTATTCAGACACGGTGCCATCACCTGTCACAACCAAACCACTATTAACGTCACTGTGAGCCACTACCACCACCGCGCCATCACCGAAGTTCGAGCCACTGCAAGTTACAGATAGAGGATGAAGAAGAAGAAGGGGGAAGAGAATGAGAATGAGAATAAGGAAGAATAAGAAAAAAACCATAGAAAGATGAGTCGTGGGTGGTGCTTTTAATAAGAGAATAAGAAGTAAGAGTTGGGGAGCATACAGAGCTGCATCCGGTGTCTGAGGAGGAGTAGGAGTATCATGATGTCGAGGACTGATCAATATGAGAGAGAGTGAGGGAAGATGTCGAGAAACACCAATTTTGGAGAAGTGGGTCATGAAGGAGAGAAGAGAAAAGGAAATCTGAGTTGTTTTCTAAAACTTAGTTCTGAAAACACCAAAAATGGGTTTTCAAAAAATAATGTTTGAAAAGAGTTTTTTTTAAAAGAGTTTTAGAAAACTATATCTGAAAATGGGTTACCCGAAAATGATTATAAATTTTGGAAACGGTTTTTAGTTTTTGAAAACTGAAAACTGTTTTTAAAAACCCAAAACAAACATGCCCAGAATGTTTCAAAAGCAAAACCAACCTCAACTTTTTCCTAGTACTAACAATCAATCCCGAGAATAGCAAAAGATATGTTCGGTTGCCCTCCATCCATCCAACTTTAATACAACTCATCTTATCTTCAAAACGTCCATAGAAGGAAAGCGGTTTTAAATTTTAAACTGGTAAAATAACTTAATATCTGTGGATGCATGATCCCCATGTATATGATTCAAAATTGAACGCATTGGATTAATCACGTGAGTGAAAACGTATTGTAATTAAGTATCGTTGATAAAAGATTGACTCTTGATCATTGTGAGAGACAAAAAAAAAATTTTAACAAAAATAAAAAGAATTTGAGAATTAGAGACTTTAGAGAATTAGAAAATGAGAAGAAGAGAGGATTTTGATGAAAGAAGAATTCTGATTATTAATCTCGTAATTATATAGGCACTGAAGTGTTTGTCATGTAATTAACTCTAACTACTAACTGAAACTGTTAGGAAAATAACAAAAATTAAACTACTTGTAAGTGCTCTACCAACTGTCTACTTCTTTTCTTACTTCATGATGTAATCCTTAGTCCACCCTGGACTTGTCCTTAGCCTTATTTCCCTCCTACTTGTTAGAAAAATGAGAGTAAAGTGTTGTTTAAAAACCCAAAGGCATTAGCTTAAATCAAATGGTTTTGATTTAAATAGAAAATGTGTGAGATTAAATAAAAATATATCAATTTAAATCAAATGTTGTGATTTAAACAGAAAATGTGTGAGATTTAATATTTATTTTATAAACAGACACGATCTGGTCCGTTAAAAACTAACAGGCATGATCATAAAGCTCTCATTAAATCTGAGAAAAAAAATCATTTCTTTCCTATTGGAAAAACATGACTTTCCAAAATCATTTGAAGAGGGGTTTCTACACCTATAAATACTCATCACTTCCCACTTTCAAAACACAATTGATTTCATTATTTCTTCTCTCTTTTTTCTCTCAAAACTCTGTCACAATATTTCAGTGTGTCAAAGTATAATTAAATCAGAAATTTTTCAGATTTTGTTGTCTGTAGACTTTAAGTTTGAGACTGATGAGTCTAAAATATTGCATATTTTAGACCCTTAACTTATATTTGTTATGCTGTTAGTTAGTAGTATTTCACTTTATTTTACGTCTTTCTTGTGTTTTGTGTATTTTTACAGGTTTGTGGAGAAAATAAAGCATTTCAGGAGATGTAAAGCCTCTGGAGACATTTCGATCGATCGCACGAGATGTGCGATCGAGTGCACATGCGCTCGAGCGCACCTGCCTACGAACGAGCGCATGGTCAACATCCCACATCGAAATATTTGAAGTTCAGTGCATCTGCGATCGATCGTAGCAGACATGCGATCGAGTGCACATGAGATCGTGCGCACAAGACATGCGATCGATCGTACCTGCGATCGATCACACCACACTGCGATCGAGCGCACACGGGCAGTATCCCACATTGAATCTGCAACCCATATTGCTTCGGGTCTTCCCCTATATAAACACCATCTGGCTTCATCATTCAGTGTACAATTCCTAAGCCATTTTGGTGTTTACTGGTGGACTTCCGCCAGCATTTTGGTGGATCCTGAAGGCATTGCTACCACGAGGGGAAGCGCCGCCCGTCAGCGAATGGAATTTCTCCCATGTAAAGTTGTTTATTTATTTCTTTATATTCAGTTGTTTTAGTTTAAATGTTTAGCACTTTTTATTATAGTTTTATACTTATGAGTGACTAGACTCTTCAGCTAAGGTTGAAGATGAAGCCCCGCCGTTGTTTGGCGTAGTAGTTCAGATTTGCTTGTACAAATCTGAAAATTTTTAGTATAAATGTTCTGTCAATTATTTGAGTTAATCTTATAATTGATTGAGTTTAAATTGTCTGTTGGATTTTCTTTGTGTTTCATCTGATGGATACATTGAATGCTTTTCGATTAAATTGAATTCCCTTTGTGATTTGTTAAGAGCGGATACATTGGGTGCTTTTGGTTAGTTGGGATATTCTTTGTTTTTTGTCTTATAGTTGGATTCATGGAATGTTTTGATAGGCTATATTTTTAGAACATGTATGCTTAACTTCGGTGGGCTAGATTTGGAAACCTTAGTGCTTTTTATTATTAGTTTTAAAATCAACTTAGTTTAGTTTTAATTTATTTTGCAATATCATTCTAAAATTTGGAACTAGGTTAAGATAGAGTTAGTTTAGATTAAAAATATATTTTCACAACGCAATTCCCTGTGGATTCGACCTCGCACTTGCACAACGCTATATTGCAAACGACTCGTGCGCTTGCGAGTAAATTTAAAACTCACAACAAGTTTTTGGCGCCGTTGCCGGGGAACTTGTTTGGTTTGTGAAAATTTTTGGTCTGAATTAATTTTATTTTTCTACTAGTTAGTTAGAAATTTAAAAAAATAATAATAATGATAATAAAAGATAAAAAAAATTAATTATAAAAAAAAAAACTTTGAGTTTTGCTTTATTCTGTTGCTTCTGCTGGTTAGTGTCTCATTATTTTTCTGTTGGTGTATGCTTGGTCGAAGATCCTTGAACTTAGATTTGACACATTTAGATCCCGACTTAGAAAGAACTCTTAGGAGGCAGAAAAGAGCACTAGTTGAGAGAGAGACTGTTGAGATGGGAGAAAAATTTAATCATCTTGAACATGTAGAGCAACCTAGAGCTTAGAACGTGGACTCTACTACATCCCTTAGGGATTTGTTCGCACCCGTTGCGACTAACTCATCTTCCTGCATAGTGTTGCCACCAACCAATGCCACACACTTTGATTTGAAGCCACATGTTATCCAACTCCTACCCTCATTCCATGGCTTAGATCTTGAAAATCCTTATAGTCATGTGAAGAAGTTCAAAGACATTTGTGCTACATTCAAATTCCAGAACTTCTCTGAAGAGTCAGTCCATCTTCGACTCTTCCCTTTCTCCCTTCACGATAAAGGTAGGGCGTGGTTGGACTCCAACACGTCTGGGTCTATTACATCTTGGGAAAACCTGCTTAGCAAATTTTATCATAAGTTTTTCCCAATGTCTAGAGTGAATGAGTGCCGAAAGGAGATTAGCTCTTTCACTCAGGACGAGGATGAGAAGTTCTCTGAAAGCTGGGAGCACTTTAAAGAGTTACTGATCAGATGCCCTCCACATGGTTATGAGAAGTGAAGACTCATTCAATTCTTCTACCAAGGGTTGACTCAACCCAACCGTAGCATGATCGAGTCTATGAATGGGGGGGCATTCTTGAGTCTAACAGGAGATGAAGCATATATGGCGTTGGACAAGTTGTCCGACAACTCACAGCAGTGGGATTTTTCAAGCTGTCGAGATAAGTCCATTCGTTCTCCTAAGAGGGGAGGCATCTATGAGGTTAGAGAGGACGCTGATTTGAGGATAAAGTTAGATGCCCTCACCAAGAAGATTGACGCTCTCACTGTGAGCCAATCCATCAATGCTGCCAACACATTCAATGTTGAAAGCTGTTCCATCTATGCTAGTCCTATGCATCTAGCACAAAATTGCCCATCAATGCCGGCTTGTGCCGAGTATCCTCTGGAATAAGTAAATGCTTTCAATGACTTTCGAAGGCAGTCAAATGGTCATACTCCGAGACGTACAATCCAGGGTGGCGGAACCACCCAAATTTTTCATGGAGGCAGAACCAACCAATGAATCAAGGAGGAGCCCCTTATCATGCTCAAAATCAATATCCTCCCGGATTTGCCCCACAAATTCCTAATCATGGTCGTTCTGCCCATCCAGCACCTTCACCTGCTTACCACGCACCCACTCAAACACCAGCACCAGTTTCACAGTCACTAGAGGACACCCTTAAGGAGTTCATGAAGGCGACTAGCCAAAATATGAGTGATGTGAGGAGTGCAACAGTGGTAAACACCTAAGCAATTGCCAAGCTGGATAGTCAAATAGGGCAAATTGCAAGTCACTTGGGTGAGAGAGAGAAGGCAAAGTTCCCCAGTCAGCCTGTGCCCAACCCGAAAGGACAATATATGGTTGAGAGTTCATCAACTCCTACACACGGAGCGGAACAAGTACAGTTGATTGTCACACTGAGGTCTGGGAGACAGGTGGACAATCGAGTGGAAGAGAGCTCTGCTATGCAGCAAGGGCAAGGGAGTGGCAACACAGAGAAGAGAGATGCTGAGCCATCTACAGCCACACCTACTGAGAAAGACCCTCCTAGGTTGTTTGTACCTAGAGCACCCTACCCCGAGAGATTACAGGCGCCCAAGAAAGGAGGGAAGTATAAGGAAATTATGGAGGTATTCAAGCAAGTCCAAATCAATATCTCATTTTTGGATGCCATCCATCAAGTGCCATCATATGCCAAGTTTTTAAAGGACTTGGTCACTATCAAGAGAAGGATGAATGTCCCAAAGAAGGCATTTTTGATCGAGCAGGTCAGTTCAATCCTTCGGTGCAAGTTACCCATCAAGTATAAGGACCCGGGGTGTCCTACCATCTCTTGCACGATAGGAGTCAGCCATATTGAGAGGACCTTTTTGGATCTAGGAGCGAGTGTGAATCTTCTACCCTACTCAGTTTATGTGCAGTTGGGGTTAGGAGAATTGAAGCCCATATCCACGACGCTTCAATTGGCTGACAGGTCAGTGAAAAGACCACGGGGGATAGTTGAGGATGTTTTGATAAAAGTGGATAAGTTTTATTTCTCTGTGGATTTTATTGTGCTTGACACAGAGCCAGTTCAGAATATAGGGATTCAAATACTGGTGATTTTAGGGCAACCATTCTTAGCCACAACTAACGCCCTAATCAACTATAGGACAGGGGTGATGAAGATCTCCTTCTGAAATATGACAGTGGAGTTGAACATTTTTGATATCACTAGGCAACCACTGGAATATGATGAAGTGAGAGATGTATGCTTGATAGATGAGATTCTTGAGGATACTATGGATGAATCAAGCATTGAGGATCCCATGAAGGCATGCTTTGCTCACTTTGGAGAGGACTTGGGTTTAGATAAGTTACTCGAGGAAGTAAATGCCATTTTGGAGTCTGATCCTCAAGAAAGCAAGGAGGAGGAGGAGAAGGTGTCACCAGAACCTCAAAAGAAGGAACTTAAGCCTTTACCGGATAATCTTAAGTATAAGTTCCTGGGTCCAGCATACTGTTTGCCTGTGATAATAGCTTCAGATTTGGGAGAGGCTCAAGAGGAGAAATTATTAGATGTTTTAAGAGAGCACAAGGAAGCTATCGGCTGGACCATTGAGGATATTAAGGGAATCAGCCCCTCGATGGTGATGCACAAGATACATTTGGAAGAAGATGCTAAGCCATCGAGGGAGCCGCAAAGAAGGCTCAACCCTGCTATGCAAGAGGTTGTGAGGGCAGAGGTTATTAAGCTGTTAGATACAGAGATCATTTATCCCATCTCTGATAGCAAGTGGGTGAGCCCCATTCATGTCGTGCCCAAGCGAGCTAGATTAACGGTAGTAAAGAATAAGGACGACGAGTTGGTGCCAACTCGTGTGCAGTCTGGGTGGAGAGTGTGTATAGACTACTGTAAGCTGAACATTGCCACAAGGAAGGATCACTTTCCACTTCCATTTATTGATCAGATGGTGGAGTGTTTGGCTGGGCACGAGTATTATTGCTTTTTGGATGGTTATTCTGGATATAACCATGTCCTCGTGGACCCCGAAGATCAGGAGAAGACGACATTTACCTGTCCTTTTGGGACCTTTGCCTACCGTCGCATGCCCTTTTGGTTATGCAATGCACCCGCCACTTTTCAGCGGTGCATGGTCAGTATATTCTCTGACATGGTAGAGCGGTTCTTGGAGATTTTCATGGATGACTTCTCCATCTTCGGTTCAACATTTGAGGAGTGCCTGCATCGTCTCTCTTTGGTTTTGGTACGGTGCAAGGAGAAGAACCTGATGCTTAATTGGGAGAAGTGCCATTTTATGGTCAAGCAAGGAATTGTACTGGGGCATATCGTATCTCATCGAGGGATTGAGGTCGACAAAGCGAAGGTGGATTTGATTTCCAGCCTTCCACCCCCACGTACGATGAAAGAGATTCGATCTTTTCTGGGCTATGCAGGTTTCTATAGGCGATTTATCCAGAATTTTAGCAAGATCGCCAGGCCCTTGTGCAAGTTGTTGCTAAAAGATGCCCCATTTCTATTGGATGAGGATTGTAAGAAAGCATTTGGGGATCTGAAGAAGATTCTGACGTCCACACCCATTATTCAGCCACCTAACTGGGATGTGCCTTTTGAGATTATGTGTGACGCATCAGACTATACTGTTGGAGTTGTTTTGGGGCAACATGTTGATAAACTTCCCCATACTATCTATTATGCAAGTCGAACTTTAAACGACGCACAACTCAATTACTCTACCACTGAGAAGGAGTTGCTTGCAGTCATTTTTGCATTAGACAAGTTCAGATCCTACTTGTTAGGATCTAAAGTCATTATCTACTGGGACCATGCTACATTAAAGTATCTTTTCTCTAAAAAAGATGCTAAATCTCGTCTTATCCGATGGATCTTGCTACTTCAAGAGTTCGACATTGAGATTCGGGATAAGAAAGGTTCGGAAAATGTGGTGGCGGACCATTTATCTAGATTGATTGTGGAATTAAGTGAGGCTGCCACTCCCATTTCTGAGACCTTTCCTGATGAGCAATTGATGCACATTGCTCACAGTCCCGCATCATGATTTGCTGACATAGTGAACTATCTTGTCACCGGACACATGCCCTTGCATTGGGGGAGGCAAGATAAATCAAAATTTTTGGCCATGGTAAAACACTTTTTCTGGGACGATCCTTACCTGTTCAAGTATTGTCCTGATCAGATCATTAGACGATGTATTCCTGAGCATGACCAATCTAATGTCATCGCCTTTTGTCATGATCATGCATGTGGAGGCCATTTTAGTGCTAAAAAGATCGCTGCAAAGATTTTGTAGTGTGGATTTTATTGGCCTACCCTGTTCCGGGACTCTCACACCTACTGTATATCTTGTGAGCGTTGCCAAAATCTAGGGAGCCGTTCTAGGAGAAATATGATGCCCCTCAACCCTATTCTGATTGTTGAGATTTTTGATGTGTGGGGCATTGATTTCATGGGACCATTCCCAAACTCCTTTGGCTACTTGTACATTCTAGTTGCTGTGGACTATCTGTCCAAGTGGGTGGAGGCCATTGCGTGCAAGACCAATGACCACAGAGTTGTAGTCTAGTTCTTGAAAGACATTATTTTTGCTTGTTTTGGTACGCCTCGAGCAATCATAAGTGATGGAGGTAAGCACTTTTGCAACAAGATCTTTGAGCAGTTGATAAAGAAGTATTGTATCACGCACAAAGTTGCCACCCCATATCACCCACAGACGAGTGGTCAAGTGGAAATTTCAAATCGCGAGATCAAACAAATTTTGGAAAAGACTGTGAACCCTAATAGAAAGGATTGGTCTCTGCGATTGACGGATGCACTGTGGGCATATCGGACAGCCTTCAAGACGCCAATTGGCATGTCTCCCTATCGCATTGTATACGGAAAGGCATGCCACCTTCTGGTTGAATTAGAGCATCGTGCGTATTGGGCTGTCAAGCAACTAAATTTCAATCTTTCCAAGGCTGGCTCACAACGGAAGCTCCAACTTAATGAATTGGAGGAGCTGCGGAAAGATGCATATGAGTGTGCCCGATTATACAAAGCAAAAATGAAGAAGACTCATGACCAAAACATTTTGAGATGAGCTTTTGAGCCGGGTCAGAAAGTTCTTCTTTATAATTCGCGCCTGCATCTTTTTCCAGGCAAGCTCAAATCCCGATGGTCAGGCCCATTCATTATTCGATCGGTTTTTCCTCATGGGGCCATCGAGATTGAGGATCCTAAGAATGGTAATACTTTCAAGGTAAATGGACAGAGGCTAAAACCATTCTTAGAGTTGAGGAGTCCGGACATTGAGACGATACTGTTGGAGGATCCTAGTTACTCAGATTGAGTGTAGTATTCTAGGGAGAGTCTGGCTGAAGACGTTAAACTTAGCGCTCATGGGAGGCACCCCACAGCTTATCTTTTCTTTTGTTTATTTATTATTTTGCATTTTTATGATTAATGTTTGTTTCTAGTATTTTTTGTTTCTAGTTTTTATTTTTCAGGGACAAAGCATACTTCAGTTCAAGTTTGGGGGTATGCTATGAGCCATACCAGTCCAGATAGTTCTCCATATCTCAGGTCAGCTCTTTCTATATTAGTCACACATTGGGGTCGATGTGTAATTTAAGTTTGGGGGTATGGGAGACACATCACACACTTTATCCTAATTTGTTGTCTTTTCGTCATAGAGATAAATGCATGCTCATGTTATCGTGAAATTTTGGTTGATCTAAACATTTTCTGTGATGTGATGTCATTGGTGAGCTTAACATTTTGAATACATGATCTGGTGATAAAATCTAAACATTTTCTATGATGTGATGTCATTGGTGAGCTTAACATTTTGAACACATGATCTGGTGATAAATTATAAAATTTAGTTACTTACCTTAGGCATTTGAGAATTCACATGTTTGATCTAATCTAACACGAGCACATTAGCACAAATTATGTGAGGTATGACATGTGATTTTAATATGTATTTTTCCTTATCTTAACTGAAACTGGATGACTTGTTGCATGAACTCTTGGGCGTAAAAAAAAAAAAAATTATTATCAATAAACTTTTCGCTGAGTAACTGGACCTCTTGCCTCAGTAAGCAGTGAGTGTTCACGTCAAAAGGTGAAAATTTTGTTTGGTAGCATTAAGGTCAGTTTAGTTTCGTAGCCTTTTTGACTCGAGTTAGTAAGTCCTTAGGGGTGTCTTTACACCTAATGCCCTAAAACCACTTGGTTTGGGAGTCCTTGACTCAACACTCGCTACATGGGTCAATTAGAAAGCTTAAGGGAACTAAACATAGTCGTGCCTTATTATTATTAAAAAAGTAAAAAGAATAAAATAAAAACTATGCCTTTTCGTTCATTTTTTATGGGAAATTCGGTGAATCTTGAGACATGGAGACCTTACACATTAGAGTTACTTGGAAGTTTCATTTTTATATGCTAATTCACCTTACACTGATTCAAGCTTGTGATGCCTTATCCTGCCTTTTGTAAGTAATTAGACTTTAACATTTCTATTCATTGCGAAGATGGGTTTACCTTTTTAAGCTTGCTTATGAATGAATATCATGGTGATGTGTGCTCCTTAAATTTTTGGATACAAAGAACATAATGATAAAGTCATCACTCATGGATACATGGATGCTAGTCGGATGACTAGAGTAAGAGATATAAAATACCTAGGAGGAGGTGATTTTTCTTGGAAGAGCAAGAAACAAATTTGTATGTCTCACACAATGAAATTCGAATTAACTGCATCGACAGCAATTAAGAAAAAAAATATTGAATGGATTAATTAGAAATTTATAAATTTTGTGGCCACATCCTATGCATTTAAAATCTATACTTTGCTATAATGAAGTTTCATTAGGGGTACCTTAAAAAGTAAGTCTAGACTTATCAATCTTAGAAATGAATATGTGAGACAATTGATACAAGATGGTATCATTACAATTATCTATGTAAAGTCAAGTAAGAACTTGGTTGATCCATTTGCTAAGGCACTTGCAAGAGACTTAGTAAGTAATACATCTAGAAATATGGGATTTAAATCATTTAAAAGTCAATAGTGATGACAACCCAACTTAATGATAGTAGACCACTAGTCCTAAGTTTTAATGGGTAATAACAAGTTATTGTGATTGACTGTGGATATTGTCACAAAATTGGCCCATAATTGAGAGGAAAAAAAAATATTGTCCGTTATGTTTTAAAGGATGAGTTAAACTCTTAATGAAGTTATAAAATACGTTCTAGTAACGGAAACGTAAGAGAAACTTCACCTATATGAATGAAGGAGTGGTGCCGTTTCTTATAAAGAGTTATGATTTGCTCTCTTGAAGTTCATGAAATCAGGATATAGCACATAACCATAATAATGCTAAGTGAAAATAAATTATCACCAAAATAAGAGAATTGTATGTGCGGTGGCTCCGGTCGTATCACATAGGAATGTTGGTTTAATCTAAAAGACACCATTTGTGTGATATGACTTTGAGTTGTTTACACTAATAGAAGGTTTTAAATTGAAGGATACTTTCTTTATGCATACAAAACTCAGAGATATTGTGGCAGGTTTTTTCAAACAAGCGGAGGATTGTTAGATAAATGAGAGTAAATGATTGTTTGAAAACCCAAAAGGCATTAGTTTAAATCAAATGGATTTGATTTAAATAGAAAATGTGTGAGATTAAATCAAAATGCATCAGTTAAATCAACTGTTGTGATTTAAACAAAAAATGTGTGAGCTTTAATATTTGTTTTTTAAACAAACATGATCTGATCCATTAAAAACTAACAGACATGATCATAAGGCTCTCATTAAATCTTGAAAAAAAAATCATGTCTTTCCAATTGGAAAAACATGACTTTCCATAACCATTTGAAGAGGTTATGGAAAAACATGTTTTTTAAACAGAAAATGTGTGAGATTTAATATTTGTTTTTTAAACAGACATGATCTAATCCGTTAAAAACTAACTGACATAATCGTAAGGCTCTCATTAAATCTAAAAAAAAAACATGTCTTTCCATTTGGAAAAAGATGACTTTCCATAATTATTTGAAGAGGTATTTTTGCACCTATAAATACCCATCACTTCCCACTTTCAGAACACAACTCATTTTATTATTTCTTCTCTATGTTTCTCTCAAAACTCTGACATAATATTTCTGTATTTCAAAGCAGAATTAAAAAAGACGTTTTTCAGATACTGTCTGCAGACTTCAAGTTTGAGACTTAGTTATATCTTGGAGGATTATTCATCTATACCCATAGCAAACTTGTTTATTCAAGTTGGGACAAATAAATCTTTAAAGACAATGATTACTACACGTCTCTAAGTCTTGATTCTTATATTCTGTTCTAGTTTAGAAAAATATCACAACACTACTTCCTTCTAAATTCTTGTTTGCCTCAGCTTCTTCAGTAGTTGCATTAGCTCCAGTTCTTGAGGTTCACTTCCAGTCTCATCTTCCACTATGATTTCTTGATCCAACATGATACGAGCAAACATTTATGTATCATTACCCCACCCATCAAAATTCACCTTATCCTCAAAGGTAATTGGGGAAAAATTTTTGCTAGTGTAGTAAGGTTTTCCCATGAGGTGTCCTCCACATCTAAACCCTCCATTGCACCAAAACTTGAGGAAAACTAGAGGTAAATGTGCAGTATGTGCCTTTGACATGTCACCCTTAAATGATTTAAGGATAGAATTATGGAAGACTAGATGGATCTTACTAGTGGTTGGTAAAGCCAGTTTATAAGCTACTAACCCTATCCTTTGAATGACCTGGGCCCAAAATATCTTTTACTCAACTTATGATTCAACCTTAAGGCTACATATTGTTGCCTATATGGTTATAGCTTCACCATCATCCATTATCCTTCTGCAATCTACAATCCAATCATATATTTATCTGCTTGAATGTTCATTCTATGTCGAACTTGTTGTAAATGACTTTTAAGCTGCTGCAGAATGCTATCTCTATAAGTTAATTCCTGATCTACTGCTTCAAATGAAGATGACCCATTAATATACCTTGGAAAAGAGGGAGGTAGTCTTCCATGGGTTGCTTGGAATGGTATCATTGCAATTGCAGATTGGTGAAAGGTATTATACCAGAATTTTGTCCAGGGTAGAAACTGATACCATTTGTGAGGCTTATCATGAGAAAAAGACCTTAAATATTATTCCAAACATCTATTTAGAACTTCTAATTGGCATCAGTTTGAGGATGGTAAGGTGAGCTCAACTACAAACTGGTACAACTAAATTTAAAAGGATGCTACTAAAACTGACTAATAAACTAATGATCTTGTTTAGTCCGTGTTATGTTTGGTTTTAACTTAGTGGCATATGTGCAGTAAGCATGGCTCAGTGAGAAAGATGTCTGTTTGGTTTATGTAATGGTGATACGTTCTATTGATTAACAAATTAAATGAAGACACTCTAGCAGCCACCTATTTTTAGTCATCCCAATATACAGTGTTCTAAAACCAATAAATCCACTAGTTACAGTTATTTTGTGACGTCGGGCAGAATAGCGATTATTCTGCAGGCTAGTTTTCAACAGATAATTCACAGGGAAGAAAATAACACAAGAGAAGAAACCCTAAAAAACAGAGGAACTCTGAATTTTATTCAAAATTATGCAACTCAATAAAAATGTTTACTAAACCCTAAGACCTTATTTATAAGTTCAAGTTAAAATAGAAAAATTAAATTAATGCCGAAAATAAAAATAAAAAGTTTCTCAAAAACATAAAGCTGCCAAATTGAGGGCATAAACGTCGTTTTTTGGCTTAAAAACGACGATGCTCAAGGATTAAGTTTTGCCCGGAAGCCCGTTTACAATCAAACTAGGGTCTTCTGGGGCCCGATCTGAGCCCGTGGCCTGTCCTAGGTAGTCCACCTACCAGTTTTGCGCTGATATGCCAACTCTAGGTACCTTAGTGCCAATAACGTGCTATCTGACAACTCAGTATTATCTAACTCAGATCCTCCTGCATCAGTCGCCCCGGTTTGGAAAGAACTCGTCATCGAGTTCACAATAGCCTTATCGGAATCCCCAAAACAAGGACTCAGGTATTTCACATTAAAGACATCAGAAGTTCTCAAATGACTGGGTAGGCGTAGTCTGTAAGCGTTATCATTGATCTTCTGCAGGATCTCACAGGGTCCAATTTTTCGCTCCTTAAGCTTATTATACTCTCCCACAGGAAAACAATCATAAGTTAATACCGCCCAAACAAAATCACCAACATCTAAAAGTACCTGACGACGATGACTGTCGCTCTGAACCTTCTTCTTTGATCCTGATAGTTTCTCACTAAAAAAAGCTATGGGGGCGCCCCTCCTGACTCAGAACACCACCAATACCAACCCCAGATGCATCACATTTTACCTCAAACATTTTTTCAAAATCAGGCGGCAACCCAGGAGGAAGATCCTCTGGCATCAGGTAAGAAAATTCTGCCAGCAGCTACTGCACCTCTGCTGGTAAATCTGGATTCATGTCTGCTACAATATTCCCACAATGCAGCAAAGCATAGACCACATCTCCATGCTCAATCTCAGCTAAAAACCTGGACATCGAAAGTAGATTAGTATTACTGGCTATCGGGGTAGGAGTGGTTCCTTCCCGACGAGGTGCCAACACAATCTTCTTCCCTTTGATGCTAAGAGAATAGGTATTTTTTTGCCCATCATGGATAACACTACGATCATACTGCCAAGGCCTGCCTAACAATACATGACAAGCATCCATAGACACAACATAACACCCAGCATTATCAAAATATTTCCTACTAATCGAAAAAGATACTAGGCATCGCCTATCTACTTACCTCACTGCCTTTATTCAACCACGACAATTTTTACGGCTTGGGATAACGATCTATCTTCAACTGTAATTTCTGGACAGCCTTTTCAGACACTACGTTCTTGCAACTACCACTGTCAATGATCATCTTGCAGACTTTATCTGTAATTGTGCAAGTCGCGTGGAAAATATTGGTCTTCAACCAATCATCCCCTGTATCGCCCTTGGGGGTCAGTAAACTCTTACGAACAACCAAGGTCTCATGGCTATCTCCACACAACACATCTCCATCTTCATCATCATCATATGCAGGCTCTTCAATCTACTCAGTTTCGTCTACCCCGTCGTCATCAATCAGAAGATTTTTGCCCTTATGACTAGCAAGCTTCCTGCACTCAGTCTATTTATGTCCATGTTCACCACATCTGAAACATCTAATATTTGAGGTAGGGTTACCTTGGGGTGGCTGCTGGGTAGGACGAAATTCTTGAGGTCGAACTAGCCGACTGTTTTGATTGCTACTGCGGTTCATTGGCCTCCTGTTCTGCTATTTTTTCACCGTAAGTGCACGCTGGTGTGTTTCAGAAATGGTCCACAGCGAGTGAAGGCTGAGGACATCCTACAGGGGCTGTCGTAATCCCCCCAAATATCTTGCCACCATCTGGTCTTCCGTCTCAGATAAATCATTCTGGGCTATCAATTGATAGAACTCCTCTGTGTAATTATCAACTGATCTCGTGCCTTGTCTCAACGAATGAAGTCGCTGAAACAGGGTTTGAGTGTAGCCAAAAGGAAGAAAGTAACCTTTCATCTTCTTCTTCATCCTCTCCAATCAGTTATATTGGCCTTGCCTTGCCGGTCGCGTGAGCACCTCAACTGCTCCCACCACGCAGATGCTCTGTCTTTGAGTTTGATGGCGACCAGTTTTACTTTGACACGATCTGAGACATCCTTATACTCGAAAATACGTTCTACTTCATTCAACCAATCGACGAATCCTTCGGCTTGTAACGTACCAGAAAACTCGGGCAGATCCACTCTGAATCCGAGTTCTCCATAACGATCCTCCCGACCACAGTGCTCCCTAAATCGACCAAGACTGTGATACGGGTTTTCGAAACTGGAATCAGAATCATGATCTTCCGTCTCATGATCACAGAAATTCCACGCCGCTAGACACTGGGTTAATTCTGCGACTTGTCTCTGTAAATCCTCAATCATCGCATCTTGAACATTACGATCACGATGTGGGACTTCCTCGTTTGGAACCTGCCTACAACGACCACGACCACCAGCCATGGAACTGATGAAATCTCACCCCAAGAAGATGCTGAAGCTTTGATACCAACTGACACCGGGTAGAATAGCGATTATTCTGCAGGCTAGTTTTCAACAGATAATTCACAAGGAAGAAAATAACACAAGAGAAGAAACCCTAAAAAACAAAGGAACTCTGAATTTTATTCAAAATTATGCAACTCAATAATAATATTTACTAAACCCTAAAACCTTATTTATAAGGTCAAGCTAAAATAAGAAAATTAAATTAATGCCGAAAATTAAAATAAAAAGTTTCCTAAAAACATAAAGCTGCCAAATTGAGGGCCTAAATGTCATTTTTTGGCTTAAAAACGACGACGCTCAGAGCCTAAGTTTTGCCCGAAAGCCCATTTTTAATCAGACTAGGGTCTTCCAGGGCCCGATCTGAGCCCGTGGCCCATCCTAGGTAGTCCACCTGCTAGTTTTGCGCTGATCTGCCAACTCTAGGTACCTCAGTGCCAACAACGTGCTATCTGACAACTCAGTATTATTTGACTCGGATCCTCCTGCATCATTTTGTAACGGTAAAGTAGTCATTTTACTAGTCACGTTATACAAATGTCAGTTCGTTACTAATTCAACTTTCGAGTGGCTCCAATAAATGATATAAGTGAGAGGCTCTAAATCGTTACTTTATTCCTACCACCAAAATAGACCATCAGTTCGAGCATCCTCTCACAAGCCTCACAAGTCAGTCGCTATGGTGATTATATTATTGACAAAGTTGGTAAAATACATAAATTACTAATAGTTGCTTCTTAAAAATTATTAAACTATTTTCCAGCAATCAAAAATGGTAGTTGATTGCAATGTTAGGTTTAGCATCCAAGATTGTAAATTTCGTGTCAGACAACATTTCGTTTTAGCTATTAAAATAGAATGTTTCGTTTTTGGTACGTTGTTTCTGATTTAACAATATTTTCAAATATGTTCTTGTCAAATTATGTACCTTTAAAAAATATATTAATTATAGATACCACATACCATAATAAAATCATCATCATTCAAACATAAAATAACAAAAAATGATGTATTTATTAACATCACCAAATCATAGTAACAATCCAAAATTCAATAGATTACCATCATTTTGAGGCTATAACCTAAAACAAAAGTTATTGAATTCTTGATAGATTAATAGCTTGATTAAAGTCAAAATGACAATATTGTTAGATCTAAATCAGTTGAATTTATATGATTGCTTTTTGTTGTAACATGTGGGCAAGGACATTTCAAAGTGATGGCAAATTTGACAATAATATATATGGTACTATTATGTTGTGTTATACTTTGATATTTGTGGACCAAAAATTATTCTCTTTTTTGTTTTTTTCATTCGAGACAACAAAAAAAATTATTATCTCGCAAGAACCACGTGTTGATTAATACCATCTTCAACTATCCTTCAAAGTTCAAACGAACTGCATGTTTTCACCTACCTCTCTCTTTTATTACTCTCTCCACGTTAGTTCTTGCACTTATTCCCATAGACATATATTTAACTCCATCAAATCCACCTTTTTGTGTCCAGTCCAATGGGAACAATGTTTCCCAAAAAAAAGTAGACAATGTGTCTATTCAAAATGAATTGGACAGATTGAATTCGAATCAAAATCTCCATATGATTCTTTATTTTTTGTTTTTATGCATTGTCAATAGAGTTCATATGTGATACTAATAAAATATCAAAATTCTTGATAAATATAAAATTAATTAATCAATTAAGATAAACATATCAATTTTTTAAACCACCAAAATTAATCAAATGTCAGTCAATTAAGTAATTAAGTGACATGTTAAAAAACTAAACTAATAAAATAATGATTCTAGTATTCCACCATTAAAAAAAAAACCCATAAGGGTTATATTAATAGTATCTCTATTGTATTTTTATGGTTTGTTTTTTTCTTTGTAAACTAATTAGTCAATGGTGAAATGTGGGAGTCGCTGAGATCACGTGATCTCTCTCTCTCTGTATGTCCTCTACTAACATTTGGTAGGTGTTCATTCTATCAAACGCAACCTAAACGACAATGGAAATATTCGATTCCCAGCTAGATGCAAAAACCCAAACAGGTCGACATGCCTGAGACACCCAAAAGCAAGGCCAATATGATACTAAGGAGAAGTTAAGGGGTGTGTTTGGTAAATTTTTTGCCACAGAAAAAAAAAGCTGTTAGAAACGGTCTCTCTCTCATAAAAACATAAATCAGTGTATAATAAATATAAAAATAGTTCAAATAAAATTGGGTAGAATTTAGCACGTGTTTACAGTACTCCTAAACTCCTAGATCTAGATTCTCTCTCCTACATTGTTTAGTTACTATACTGCCAACCGGGAGATCAGGATTAGGTCAATTTTTTTTTAGTTAGTTCGAATTTAAATATAATGTTTTAAATTAATTAAAAATTTTACTGTTAATTTTTAAAAAAGATTATTAATATTATCAACATAAATGTGAGATCTAAAAATTAATATTATTAATAAAATTTTTAAATATTATCAATAAAATTTTTAATTACTCTTTAAATATGATCAAGTCAAGAAATCCTTTTAAGTGCCCCAATATTTAGGACACCACTTAACTGAATCCAATGTCATTGGAGCATGCAGCAGGATATTTACATGTTTATAACTTCATCTACGATTATTTGAGCTCACATCACATGGATACCTTCGGCACTGCAAGCTGGTTTTAGTACTGGTTTAGTGGAGAGATTCTCATGCTAAAACCAATATTTTAGATTTATTTAAAATTATATTAATTATAAAAAATTTATTGATAATATTATTTTTTTATGTCTCACGTCTATATTGATATTATACGTTAAGTTCTTCATAATTATCGATATAGTTTTCAACGAGTTTAAAACATTAGTTTTAAACTCGAACTAATCAAAAAAATTTAAATTGAGAGAGCAACCGAAGATTTTTTAAATTATTTAATGACAAAAAAATAAAAATTATAAATAAAAAAAGAAGGGGAAATTATTGTCCTAGTGCGGAGTATTGAAAATAATAACACAAAAAATGATCGTTTTCATCCGTCATTCACGAACTTACATAACATTTTTAATACGCATATCTCTCTTCTAACAATAACATCATCGTTTACTTGTCCCCTCTCTCTCCTCTCTTTTCTCATCTCTTCTCTCTCACTTGGGTTTGCAGAAATTTGTATATTTTTTGTCATAGGCTCTCATTTCTCCTCCTCCTTTTTCTCATCATCCTCTTTTTCCTTTTTTTTCTTCAGCTACATGAAACAATAAAACCAAATAGATCGGAGACCTTTTTTTTCTTCTTATTCTTATTCTTTTTCTTCTTCAACTACACGAAACAATAAAACCAAAGAATAATCTACACAAAATCAAAATTGACATTTTTTACCTCAACCATAAAAATCATAGAATTCCCCCCAACCATAAAAAACATAGAGTTCCATATTTTTTTACAAACACTACATAATAGTATAATATATTTTTTAATATATATATATATATATATATATATATATATATATATATATATATATATATATATATATATAGCATCATGGTAGACGTTATAGATTATGGAGAAATAAATTATCAGTGTTTGGTTGCTGAGAAAATCTGAAGATAAATTATCAAAAAAATACGAGGTTAAAACTTCAATTGAAACTTAAGAAATGATGATTTTATTTTGGATCCAGGTATCAAAATTAACCAAAAAAATTAAAAGTTAATTCGTAAACACAATGTTAGATATAGGATGAAGAGGCAAGTGGGTGAGTGTGTTAGAATAAGAAAAATGAAAATTAAAAGTTAATTCTTAAAACTAATATGGTCATCAAATTATGACGAGGAAGACTAAAGTCTATATTAATAAAATGCAAAGACCAACCAGTAACTAGAGGTAAACCTTAAGAACAAAAGTAATTTGCCCCTTTTATATATAATCGTGATCATATAGCAATAGTTTCAGTTTTTAGCTGTTAATTATGATAGTTTTAAAACAGATTTTAGTAAAATTATTGTGAAACTATCTAAAAGTTGTTATATGTTTAGTAAAACAGTTGCAAAACTAATTTTTATATAAAAAATTTGGTATGCTTTTAGCACAAATTTTAGTTTTATTATAATTCTTTCTAAAAAAACTTTTTAAAAAAGTTTGATCTTATTTTTATTTTTTTAAAACAACAAGAGTTTTGTAAACTCTACCAAACTTAGCTCTTAAAACGGTTTTAGTTTTTAAAAAAAAAATAGAAATTAACACAAACATTAGCTGTTAATATGTTGTTAAAGGTTTATTGAAACCCACCTATGAATCTGATAAAGGTTTTCAATACATACTGACAACATTCCGCTTTTGCTGTAAGAATGGTACAGAAGTGGTACTTTTCAATCGTTCCAATCGGACGAAATGGAGCTCACAATCTTAACTCTGATTGCTCGGTTTTATTTACATCCACTATCAACAAATGAATTTTATTTAGAAAGACAGGAGAAGAATTTGATTATGGAGGATTGAAGAATAATGCAACAGTAATAGAGCGTTAAAGAAGTAAAGCAGCTGCGCATGCAATGACCAAGCTTGCTCTCAAGCTTAGTGATACAGTTGTTTGGGTGGATGATCCCTCTTTGGAACTTACTGGTGTTTTAAAAGCAGATTGTTTGGCAGATTAATTTTCCAATGAAGTGTGATTTGGTTCTTTAAAAAAAAAAAGTAGAATGTAGATACCCAAAAAAATTTCATGCAGAGAAGGAAAGCATTTTTCTTTCAATCCCTAATACCCTTGTTGGCTTGATCAGGAGCTGTCTATGTATTTAAGGCGGTGGGTGGCCGGACGTCCCAACTTGGTTGGGCAGTGATGCCTAGAAAGCCCAGCTAGGTGGCCAGGGCTCGTTCGCTTGGGTTGTGCCTTGCTGGCTTGATCAGGGGTCGTCCATGCATTAGGGTGGTTGGCGACCTGATGTCCCAACTTGGTTGGGTAATGATGCCTAAGAAGCCCAGCTAGGCGGCCAAGGACCGTTCGCTTGGGATTTGCCTTGCTGGATTGATCAGGGGCAGCCCATGCATTAGGGCAGTTGGCAACCTAACGTCTCAACTTGGTTGGGCAATGATGCTTAGGAAGCCCAGTTAGGTGGCCAAGGGCCGTTCACTTGAGCTTTGCCATGCTAGCCTGATCAGGGGTCGTCCATGCATTAGGGCGGTTGGCGACCCAGAGTCTCAACTTGATTTAGGCCTGGATCCCTTGTGTCTCGTCCCATTGGCTTGCCTTTGCAATGGCCAACGTGTCGTCTCCTTATTGGCTGGGTATTTTTAGCCATATCAGAGACCCCCCACTTCCTTGAGTACATTTATGTGCTTAAGGAAGTATTGCAGGGTTCGGTCTTCAATAAAAAAGATGGTCGGTTTTTTTAGGGTTGGACATACCGAGTCGAGCACAAGTGGAGCAGTCCATCTACTCGGACCTTGGGGCTATTGGTCTGAGGACATGAGGGGCAATCCACGTGTTCGGCCTTAGAGACATGAGTCCGAGCACAAGTGGAGCAATCCATCTGCTCAGACCTTAGAGCTATTGGGTCGAGGACCAGTGGACCAATCCATCTATTCGGCCTTGGAGACATGAGCCCGAGCACAAGTCGAGCAATCCATCTACTCGGATCTTGGAGCTATTAGGCCGAGGACTAGTGGAGCAATCCATCTGTTCGGCCTTGGAGACATGAATCCGAGCATAAGTGGAGCAATCCATCTGCTCGGACTTTGGAGCTATTTGGGCCAAGGACCAGTGGAGCAATCAATCTGTTCGACCTTGGAGACATGAGTCTGAGCACAAGTGGAGCAATCCATCTGCTCGGACCTTGGAGCTATTGGGCCGAGGAGACATGAGTCTGAGCACAAGTGGAACAATCCATCTGCTCGAACCTTGGAGCTATGGGCCAAGGACCAGTGGAGCAATCCATCTGTTCTACCTGAGAGATATGAGTCCGAGCACAAGTGGAGCAATCCATCTGCTCGGACCTTGGAGCTATCGGACTGAGGATACGAAGAGCAATCCAAGTGTTCGGCCTTAGAGACATGAGTCCAAGCACAAGTGGAGCAATCCATCTGTTCGGCCTTGGAGACATGAGTCCGAGCACAAGTGGAGCAATCTATCTGCTCGGACCTTGGAGTTATTTCGGAGGTCCAGCTTTGGGTTTTCGCATGCCATGTAGCGTGTGTCATCTTGCATTAAATGTGAGCAACTTGCATTAAATGTGAGTTACTTTTCATTAAATGCGAGCAGCTGCTTTTGGAAAAATGGTGGCCCTTGGAAACGAGCTTTGCCTTGGGAAGTGAGAAGCCTCATGGGGGAGTTGGCCGGTGTCTAGGGAAATGAAACGTTCCCTGAGAGAGTGTACGAGTGGGCTTGGGATTCTGAAGGCCGCCTCTTTTTCTGTGTTTCGCATTAAATGTCCTTGTTGGACATGTTTTTCTCTCCTATATAAAGAGGTTTCTGTTTCCTATCTTTCTCACTTCAACTCAAAGTGAGTTTTGTTTTTAACAGAGAAAAGTTGAGAGCCTTCGGCCTCGTCCCCTCATTTCCAAGAGTCTTCGTCTTCATATCCTGGTCTTTGATAACTTCACTTTATTTTTAGAACGTGTGTTCCAACTCATGGGGGTCTTCGTCCTGCATTTTGTTGAAGGCTTTGGTGCTCAGTTTCTCGCGGGAGTTCAGACTCGGTTGGTGCTGGAGCTTTGGTGGCCGTGATGTTTTGGAGTTGTGGAGGGGTGTTTTCGATGAGTTTAGACTGTTGAAGGAGTTCAAGTCTGAATCCTTCAGACTTTGGTGAGTTTGCCCGTCCTTTTTCCTTTTAAGCATGTCTTCGTTTGATGCATACCGTGATCAGCCTAGTAGTAGTGATAGCAGTAGGAGTAGTGTAGATGCGAGTGGTAGTGATAGTACCAAGGAAGTGGAGTCGTCTTCCAGGAGAACGACTCCAGAAAGGGTTGTGCCGAGGGCAGGCCCTCTGGCAATGGTGCCATATGTCCCCTTGGTAGAGGAGTATGAAGAGGACTCTTCTTCCGAGGACGAGATGGTCGGGGCCTTGTGTAATGACCCAACTCGGGTTGGCCACCCCCGAAATGATGTCATCACATTTTGAGAATCCCAGCACGACACATATATGCCATAATAAAAATAAATAACATCAAAAGAATTTTACATCAATCTGATCGTTAAACATTCTATACAATGTAAAATAAATGAATATTTACAAATAAATTTTTCATTTTATTTATCTCATTAGTCTGAGGATGATGACACGCATGTGGCTTACAGAAAATGATTTCTTCTTAACTTCAACTCACCAAACTATTTGTCAAGCCTGCTACCTGAAAATCATTGTACAATGAGGAGTGAGCTTCACAAGCTCAGTGAATTAAATTTACTAAAAGTACTTATTTGTATAAACAGTCTTTTAATATTTAAATTAATTTATATCTCATACACTTGATACTAGCACTCCACTATTACTACCCATGTCATAATATCTATTCTCTACCATTATCTTCCTCTTATTTATTTGTTCACCTTAATACCACCAACAATCTCGTAATTACCTCGTAATGAGGTTCACATCATAAAGTCTACCATCTAGATTATTCTTATCACCATAACTGTCTCTTTGTGAGACTCATCCATCTATATTTATATTCACAATAATACACCACACCCCAGTATTTCAATAATCTTATCACATAACTATCTTTTTCAGTGAGACTCAACCATCATTAATTATATTCACAATAATACACCACACCTCAGCATTTTAATAATCTTATCACATAACTGTCTCTTTCAGTGAGACTTAACCATCATTAATTATATTCACAATAATACACCACATCTCAGCATTTCAATAATCTTATCACCTAACTGTCTCTTTCAGTGAGACTCAACCATATATAATTAAATTCACAATTTATACATCATACATCAGTATTTCAATAATACAAGCAATAATTAAAACAGATGCAATGCAATGAATACATATGATGGGAACGTCTTCCCGCCTGTCGACAGGTTTTTATTATCTTAGACCGACTACCTTCCCGGTTCTTTCATTCTCATTTAGACCGGTTGCCTTCCCGGTTTTTTCATTCACATTTAAACCGACTGCCTTCCCGACTCTTTCATTCTCATAAGACCAGTTGTCTTCCCGTCTCTTTCAGCTTTTCTCGGTTGCCATGAGATTTATTTCCCGCATATACCTGCTGTCACGGTTTTTCAATTAGACCGGCTGTCTTCTCAGTTCTTTTCTTTTTTATTTAATGCATATGCATATGAACAATGATATCAAATGAACATATGAATAGTAACATAAAAACAACAAAATTTTAAAACAATTAAATTGGCATTCCTGATCATTCTCAAATTTATATGAAATTTTTCACTAAGACTCTCTCATCCCAAATCACATTAAATTATCCATTAAAACTTATCAAGATTCACTAAATTTCATTCCAAATCTCATCAAATCATCCATCAAAGTTTGTTAAGATCCACAAAAATTTATCTCCTCAAAAATTCATATCAAAATCTCAACCATAGCTCATCAAGAATTTCACTTCTCACTTTTCTTATTAAACCAACTCATTTTTCTAATAATATTTCTTCTCACATAATAATTTTCTATGATTCCAACATTTATATCATATCTATCCACCCAAAGATTTATCTACTACCCAATCATACTTTAATAATTAAATTTAATATAATCACCAAATAATTGATTTTTATTTAGACTACTTAAAATAAATCCAACTCACCACGTAGCACTTCAAGCTACCTGTGGATCACCTCCTTGCCTTTCCTGTTCTTCTCCGAAATTTCTCTCGATTGTTGACCGCCCTCACCTGACATAGTATTTGCATTCAATTTCTAATTATTTCTTCATTTCTTCATAAATCACACACTTTGAAAATTCCCACTTTAACTTCCTGGAACTTTCATAAATGCTAAAAAATTTAAAAATAAACATTACCTTATTAACTTATCCTATCCTTATAGCTTCCCGTAATTCTCTTCAAAATTTTATTCTTCCAACCTTTCTTCAAGTCTTCAAATGTTTAAGGAGATAGAAAACTTTGAAGGAGCTAAATGAAATTTGTTAAGTAAGCGTAGCGGTTACACCTGATGCCTATATATTCACGGTTTCAGTTTCAACCCTTCTCCCAAATTTTCAAACGGCCAGAGAAATATTACATTCAGTGGCCCCCTCTCTAATTATGATGCCACCGAAAGACAATGCACATTTATGGCCATCATTATGGTTATAAATGGCCAGCTGAATTTTGAAAATGAAATGGCAGCAGGTGCTGCCACTTGCTCCAATTTTTTTTTTCATACTTTTATTTTTACTTTACTATTCCTTTACCTTTTCTTTACTTTTTGAATTTACTTTTATTTTTTTTTCTTTTCTATCTTCTGAGACGTTTACATCCCAGATTTTTTCCTTTTTCTAATTTTAATTATTATTTTTTTAATATTTTAATTTTTTTAAAAAAAATTGTCTTTCTTTCAGAATTCATTTATTCAAATACCACTAAACCTTTCACATAGATTTTTGTTTTTAATTTTATGTCATATTTATTAAATTACTTTTTTATCCTTACTTTACAAATACAGGTATTACAATTCTACCCACCTTACAAAAATTTCGTCCCTGAAATTTCTTTATCTAATTTTAGAAACAAAAGTGAATAACACTTCTTCTCAATTATCTCATGCTTTCACATGATCTTTTCAACATCCTTATTCTACCACAGAACTTGAACTAATGAAATTATTCTATTACACAAGACTTGTTCTTTTTTTCTAAAATTCTCACTAGTACTTGTATATAAGTTCAATCTTTCTGAATTTCTACAGCTTAGCTCGAAATATCATGTAAACACTTTCTTAAAAGTGAAACATGAAACACGCTATATAAATGTTTTAATTTTGTAGGCAAATCCAAGCTACTCACACCTAGCCCAACTT
Source organism: Bretschneidera sinensis (assembly GCA_023935145.1). NCBI lineage: Eukaryota > Viridiplantae > Streptophyta > Magnoliopsida > Brassicales > Akaniaceae > Bretschneidera > Bretschneidera sinensis. Next base: position 31,842,634 of record CM043700.1, on the reverse strand, counting down.
TCTCAACAACCTCATAAAGTCCCACATACCTCGGATTCAACTTTTTTTTCTTGTTTAAATCTCAATACATCTTTTTCATTGATATATATATATATATATATATATATATATATATATATATATATATATATATATTGTTTTTTTATACACCAAATCACCTACTCGAGACTCAAGAGGATTACATCAAATCTACATCATTATGTGCCTCCCTCTTTATCTCTTTTCTCAACTCTGCGTTATTAGAAACACTATTTCTATCTAGGATACCATCATTTCAAATTTTGAACTTATACTGGTTTCTAGTAAGCACTCAATACATAATCTTTTCTATCTCTTCATCTTTACCTCACATTTCTTAAAACATTTTAATATGGATAACTGTACAACCATTTTCGTTAACCATGATCCTCTATCACTGATATTCAACTTTATTTTTATCTCTTTTAAATCTATCATCAATTTCACATCAGAACTCCCAATAGCAGTTAAACTTTTTGTAGGCTTTCGACTCAATTTATTAGCTATCATCTTCGCATTTTCTAGATGATAGTGAATTGAACAATTATCGTTAATTATCAACTCTATCAACCATCTCTGCCTCCAATTCAACTTCCTCTGGGTAGGTAAGTATGTCCAACTTTTATAACCCATGACTATCTCACAAGTGGCTCCATACAAGTGATGTCTCCAATATTTAAAGTAAACACTATAACAGCCAACTCTAAGTCATGAGTAGGGAAATTTCTTATCATGAATCCTTAATTGCCTAGAAGTATGGCCCACAACTTTCCTATGTTACACATATCCCAATCATTGCTGTGACGTATCACTATACACCACAAATCCTTCATCACCAGAAGGAAACACCAATAATAGAGCTGTAGTTAATTTCTCCTTTAGTAATTGGAAAATTTTTCTCATACTTTCCTTACCATACAAATCTCACCTCTTTCCTTATCAATCTAGTCAATGATATTGCAATAAAAAAAATTATGGATAAATCATCTATAATAACCTACCAACCCCAAGAAACTTTTGATCTCAGTTCTATTAGTTTGTTTTTCTCAACTTAGCATTATCTCTACCTTTTGTGGATCAACTGTTATGCCATTTTCAGATATTACAGGTTCCAAGAAAGTTATTTCATTCAACCAACATTCACACTTAGAGAACTTATCTCATACAATCTCTTTCTCCTCAAAATCTCCAACACAATTTCTAAATGTTTTACCTACTCTTCCTTAGTCTTAAAATACACCAAAATGTTATCGATGAACACAACCACAAGATTATCAAGAAATGGTTCAAACATTTAATTTATCCAGTCCATGAATGTTTCTGGAATACTATTTAATCCAAATGTCATCACAAGAAACTTATGACTATAACGTGTCCTAAAAACAATCTTAGGCATGTCTCCATTCTCTATCTTCAATTGGTGATAACTTGATCTCAGGTTTATCTTAGAAAACACTTTCACTCCTTACACTACTCAAACGCTTTATTTATCCTGAGAAAATATATTTGTTCTTATTCAACTATCTGCAGTCTATACACACTATTATCGTTCCATCTTCCTCATTCATGACAACTTAGGGGCTCCTTCAAATACATTAGGTCCAATAAATTGTTTATCCAAAAATTCTTAAAATGATACATTCAACTCTTTTAATTCAGTTGACGTCATTCTGTAGGGTGCCATTAAATTAAATATATGTGATGATCCTGGTATCACATCAATTAGAGAAATTACTCTCCTTACTTGGAGGCAACCTAGGCAACTCATCAAGAATTTCATTAGAATAATCTTTCACCACCAAGATTTATTCTAACTTCCTATTTTCCTGCTTAGAATCCATTATGTATACCAAATATTTCTCCCAACCCTTCTTCACCCATCTTCTAGTGGTTCAAGCAAAATGAGATAGTTCGAGAGTATCTTATGTTCTCTCTGAAAGTTACACTTCTCATGTCCATATCTCTAACACTATCTTCTTTCTGAAACAAATAACCATACTTAAAGATAATAAATCAACTTCAGATTTTCTATAACTGCTACGAATCACACAATCCTCGTAAATATTTATGATTATCACTCTATCTCTAGTGAGAACTTTAACAAAAATATTTTGCAATCCAAGGACTAATACATACTTCAATAGATTTTATATGAATACTTGATGCAAAAGATTGGGTTGCATCAAAATCAACCAACATTGACATATCCACCTTTTCTATATACAAAGCACCTCAAATTAGAACAATTCTATGATAAAATATATCTATAACAAACTTCTATCTTCAATCATACATCAGATTTTCACTTACTTTTGGTAGTATACTTACTTCCTCTGTCATGACTTCTAGTTCCTATAACTTGTCTCTTTAACCACTCTTTCTATTTCCCTTAAACTCCATCACATCCTTCTTAATCTGAAGTGTTGTATCCACCAATCTGACATAATTCATATGCCTTATGTAAGATAGTTTTGATCAAACCTTAAAACATAGTTCATCTATGAACCTCTTACACTTCTTCTCCTCTAGGTCTACCATTTCTGGTATAACCATTGACCAGACCACAAATCTGCTATCATATTGAGCCATAGTCAACCCATCTACCCCAAATAAATAAATCTCTATTTTGTTGGGCTCTAAAGGTCTAAGGAAAGTATTTATCAAAGAAAACCTCTTTAAACCTATTCCAGGTTAAGGGTTTATAAATATCTGTACTTACCTTGGGAAGAATATCCTTTCTTCATTCTAGGGCCTCTCTCTCTAACTTGAACGTAGCAAAGACGACCCTCTGCCTGTCAGTCATTGGTAAAATATCAAATAAATCTTTCTACATGTTTCTTCCAAAACTTAGGCTTAAAAGAATTTATAGATCTTTTAAACAACACCGCATTCAACTTAACAATCTCCTTGCATAATCTCACTTTCCCCCATTTTTAAATGTTCATCATTATTGGATTAACAACCTCAAACACTGCCCTAATCTGTTCATCAAGTCTATGCTATAGGCTATCAACTCTATCATCTATTACATTAATTTTCTCATGAGCATATGCAAGATCTTATCTTAGTTCATCTCTTTCAACTTCAGATTTTCTCACACCTTTACTAATATCAATGATATTACTAATATCAATCATACTATCAGCACGTTCCCTTCTAGGAACCACAGATTCAAACTCAACCTCGACTCATAAAAATATTGGGGGCCTACCACTATAATACTCGTATTCGTAAAGTAAGGGCAAAGAAGTAATTTAATAAATATGACATGAAGTTTAAATAATATAGTTACGCAAAGAATTTAGTATCGAATTAAAAATTATTCTGAAAAAAAAAATTCGGGATGTGGACGTCATTAAAAGAAAAGAAAAGAAAAAGTTCAAAGTTAAAAAAAAAAAAAAGGTCCAGAACGTTCAGGGAGGAACAGAAGAAGAAAAGGAAAAAAAAAGATTTTAAAAAAAGTCAAACAAAAAAAACAAAAGGAAAAAAATAAAATAAAATAATGTGGCTGAAATCGTGGCAGCCACTTGTTGCCAAAGTTAGGCCAAAGTTTCTAAATGAAAAACAAGTGTAAAACACGTGGAGGGAGGAGAGGAAAAGGGCTGCTTGAGTTGAAAATTTTTTTGATTGTTGAGAGTTTTTGTGTTGCAGCCAACTTATATATATACACACACTAACTTGTAAATGCAAATTTTCCTTACCAATTTTGTTAGTTTTCTTTCAAATTTCTCTATTTTCTCAAAACACTTGGGGACTCAAAGAAATGCTGAAAGAGTAAAATTTTAAAGAGATTTTCTGCGAAATTTCATAGAGAATCAATAATAGCTATCAGAAAAGTAAAAGGTAATATTATAGTGTTTATTTTTGAATTTTTGACATTTATGAAGTTTCCCTAAGTTCAAAGTGAGAATTTTCAAAGTGTATGGTTTATATCAGATTGAAGAATAAATTAGAAAATTTATATAAATATAATGTCAGGTGTTGACGGTCTACAACCGTGGGAATTTCTGAGAAAAATGGGAAAGGTAAAAAGGTGATCCACGAGTAGCTTTAAGAGCTACGTGGTGAGTTGAATTTACTTTAAGTAGTCTAAATAAAAGTCAAATATTTAGTAATAATATTAAAATAAATTATTAGCTTATATTTTTGTGTTAGATAAAGATTTCATTGATAGATATGATATGAATATTAGACACGAAGAAAAATTAGTATGTGAGAAGGAATATTATTAGAATAATTGGTTAATTTAATAATGATGGTGATAATTAAATTCTTGATGAGTTATATTGAAGTTTTGATACGAATTTTGAGGAGATAAATTTTAGTAGATCTTGACAAACTTTGATGGATGATTTGATGTGAATTGTGATGAAATTTAGTGGATCTTGACAAGATTTAATGAATGATTTGATACGATTTGGGAGAAAAGGATTTTAGTGGAATTTTTATATAATTTGAGAAAAATCAGGGTAGTCAATTTAGATATTTTGAGTTCATGTTGTTTTATATTACTGTTTAGATGCATGTTTCATATCATTGTTCATATACATATGCATTAAATAAAAAGAAAAGAACCGGGAAGGCAGCCGGTCTAATTGAAAAACAGTGACAACTAATATGGGTTGGAATTAAAAGGGATACCGTGACAGCCGGTATATGCTGGAAAAATTCTATGGCAACCGGGACAAGTTGCAAAGAAAAGAACCGGGAAGGGGCCGGTCTAAGATAATAACAACCTGTCGACAGGTGAGAAGATGTTCCCATCATATTGTATTGCATCTGTTTTAATTATTACTTGCGTTATTGAAATATTGATGTGTGATGTATAAATTGTGAATATAATTATAGATGGAAGAGTCTCACAAAGAGGCAATTATGGTGATAATAACAATCTAGAAGGTAGACTTTATGATGTGAACCTCATTACGAGGTAGTTACGAGATTGTTGGTGGTACTAAGGTGATCCAATAAATAAGAAAAAGAGATTGATAAAGAATGGATATTATGACATGGGTAGTGATAGTAGAGTGCTAGTATCAAGTGTAGGAGATATAAATTGATTTAAATATTAAAAGACTGTTTATATAAATGAGTACTTTTAGTAAATTTAATTCACTGAGCTTGTGAATCTCACTCCTCATTGTACAATGATTTTCAGGTATCAAGTCTGACAAATAGTTTGGTGAGTTGAAGTTCAGAAGAAATCATTTTCTGTAAGCCGCGTGTGTGTCAACATCCTCAGACTAATGAGAAAATAAAATGAAATGAAAAATCTATTTGTATTATTCATGCATTTTACGTTGTATAGAATATTTAACGATCAGATTGATGTAAAATTTCTTTTGGTGTTATTTATATTTTGTTGTTGCATATATGTGTCGTGCTGAGATTCTCAAAATGTGATGACACCATTTCGGGGGTGACTAACCCGGAATGGGTCGTTACAATTTTGGTATCAGAGCATTAAGTGTTTTTAGATTCTGTAGGCTGCATAAAAAGTAAGAAAGTGGAAGATTAAAATAAATTATAATGCACAATCTGAGGATGACACGTGAACGTACTAGAGCTAGAGTTAGAGTTGTTGATTTGAGAAGGGGTGGTAGGCCCCAATATTTTTGACAAGTCAAGGTTGAGTCTGAATCTATGGTTCCTAAAAGGAAATGTGCTGATAATAGTATTGATATTAGTAAAGGTGTGAGAGAATCTGAAGTTGAAAGAGAAGAGCTAAGACAAGCTCTTGCCCATGATCTTAAGAAAAATGAATGTAATAAATGATAGAATTGATAACTCGTAGCATATACTTGATGGACAAGCTGGAGCAACGTTTGAGGTGGTAAATCCAGTAATGATGAACGTTTAAAAATGGGGAAAAGTTAGTTTATGCATAAGATGCAGGGAGATATAATTAAGCTAAATGCTTGGTTGTTTAAAGGATCTATGAATCCTTTTACGCTTGAGTTTCGGGAGAAATGTGTAGAGACATTATTTGGTATTTTACCAGTAACTGACAGGCAAATGGTTGCCTTTGCTTCGTTTGAGTTAGAAGGAGAAGTTTTGGATTAGTGGAAGGATGTTCCTCCCAAGGTAAGTGCAGATATTAATAAACCCTTAATCTGAAATAGGTTAAAGAGGTTTCCCTTGATAAATATTTTCCTTAGACCTTTAGAGCCCAACAAGATAGAGATTTTGTTTATTTGGGATAAGTGTGTTGATTGTGGCTCAGTATAATAGGAGATTTGTGGCTTTGTCGAGGTTTGAACCGAAAATGGTATATCCAAAGGAGAAAAAGTGTAAGAAGTTCATAGATGAATTATGTTTTAAGGTTTGATTAATACTATCGTACATGAGGCATATGAGTTATGTAAGATTGGTGGATATACCATTTCAGATTGAAAGAGATGTGATAGAGTTTAAAATAAATAAATAAATAAAATAAAATAAAATAGTTAAAGAAGCTTAAACCTAAATGTTATAGAGGTAGTGGTAGTATGAGTGTACAGGGTGAGAGACCACCCCAAATGAGGCATTCCTTGTCATAGAGAACTGAAGTACAGAGTTAGAGGAAAGCAGGATCTATTCTTTCTATAGCTCAGAATACTATTGGTGGGACTCTTAGATTTGGGAGACAGGTTAGTCATGGCAGAGGGAGTAAGTATGCCACCAAGGGGAAGTGGAAATCTGATGTATGATTGAGAGACAAAAGTTGTTATAAATATATTCAGATAAGATATCTATTTCATAATTGTTTTAATTTGAGGTGCTTTATATATATATATAAAAAGTGTCAATATTAGTTGATCTTGATGAAACCCATTCCTTTGCATTCAGTATTCATATGAAGTCTATTGAAGTATGTATTAGTCTTTGGATGCAAAATATTTTTATTGAAGTCCTCGCTAGAGATAGAGTGATAATCATAAATTTTTACAAGGGTTGTGTGATTCGTATTAGTGATAGAGAAGCTGAAGCTGAGTTATTATCTTGGAATATGATATAATTCTATTTAATTTAGTGAATGAATTGGTTGTTAAAGTATTACGCTTGGGTTGATTGTTCCAGTAAGAAGGTAGTTCAAAATATAGATGTGAGATACTTTCTAACTATCTTATTATTGCTCTGACCACTAAAAGATGATTGAACAAAGGTTGTGAGTAGTATTTAGCATACATGATGGATCCTAGAAAGGAAAATAAGAAGTTAGAATAAATCTTAATGATGAAAGATTATTCTAATATAATTTTTTGATGAGTTGTCTAGGTTGCCTCTAAGTAGGGAGATTAAATTTTCTATTGATGTGATACCAGGATCATCACATATATTTAATAGTACCCTACAGAATGACGTCAACTGAATTGAGAGAGTTGAACGTACCATTTTAATAATTTGTGGATAAACAATTTATCTGACCTAATGTATTTGGGGAGTCATGTGTTGTTAGTGAAGAAGGAAGATGGAACGATAAGAGTGGGTATAGACTATAGATAGTGTAATAAGAACAAACACATTTTTCCCATGATAAATAAATGATTTGAGCAGTGTACAGAGTGAAAGTGTATTCTAAGATAAACCTGAGATCAGGTTATCACCAATTGAAGATAGAGAATGAAGATGTGCCTAAGACTATTTTTAGGACACGTTATGGTCATAAGTTTCTTGTGATGACATTTGGATTGAATAATGTCCCAGAAACATTCATGGACTGGATGAATAAAATGTGTGAACCATTTCTTGATAATCTTGTGGTGATGTTCATCAATAACATCTTGGTATATTGTAAGACTACGGAAGAGCAGGTAAAACATTTAGAAATTGTATTGGAGACTTTAAGGAGAAAGATATGGTATGATATAAGTTCTCTAAGTGTGAGTGTTGGCGGAAGGAAATAACTTTCTTGGAACATGTAATGTCGGGAATGGCATAACAGATGATCTATAAAAAGTAGAGGCAAAGTTAAGTTGGGAGAGACCAACTAATATGACTGAGATTAGAATCTTCTTGGGTTAACTGGTTATTATAGAAGATTCTTTTAGAATTATTGTTTTTATTATTGTAATACGGTTGAATAAACTGGCCAGGAAAAAGATGAGATTTGTATGTCTGGGGAGTGTGACAAAAGTTTCCAATTACTAAAAGAAAAATTAATTATAGCAAAGTATTGGTGTTTCCTTCTGGTGATGAAGGATTTGTGGTGTATAGTAATACGTCACATCAATGATTGAGATACGTGTAACATAGGAAAGTTGTGGGCTATATTTCTAGGCAATTGAGGATTCATGATAAGAAATTTCCCTACTTATGACTTAGAGTTAGCTGCTATAGTGTTTACTTTAAATATTGGAGACATCATCTGTATGGAGCCACTTGTGAGATAGTCATGGGTTATAAAAGTTGGACATACTTACCTACCCAGAGGGAGTTGAATTGGAGGCAGAGATGGTAGATGAAGTTGATTAGTAACGATGATCGTACAATTCACTATCATCTAGAAAATGAGAAGGTGATAATTGATACATTGAGTAGAAAGTCTATAAGAAAATTAACTGTTGTTGGGAGTCCTAATGTGAAATTGATGATAGATTTAAAAGAGATAAGAATGAAGTTGTATAACAGTGGTAGAGGTTCATTGATAAAGATTGTAGTTGTACAGTCATCCATAGTAAAATGCTTTAGAGACGCAAGGTAGAGATGCAGAGATAGAAAAGATTAAACATTGAGTGCTTACTAGAAAGCAATATAAGTTCAAAATTTGAAATAATGGTATCCTGGTCTTGGAACATATAAATAATGTTCCCAATAATGTGGAGTTGAGAAAAAAGATAAGGAGGGTGATACATAATGATGTAGATTGATGCAATCAAGTAACAATGAGATGTATAGAGGATAAAGACAAAAATTCTGGTGGATTGAAGAATGATATAGCTGAGATTGTGAGGTGATATGGAATACTATTAAGAATAGTATCATTTAGATATGCTAGATTTTATACCCTGGTTGTTGAAGAGGCTTTCAGAAAGCCACGGGTACACAGTTGAAATTTAATATAATTTTTATGCTCAAATGGGAAGGATTTTAGAGTACCAGAAGATATGTTAAGGGCAAGTGTGATGAGTCCTCAATAAGTTTGGAATACTTACATGCCATCAATTGAAATTGCTGATAATAATCAGTAACAAACTAATATTGGGATGGCACCGATTGAGGCATTGTATGGTCGGAGGTGTAGAACTCCTTTATGTTAGGAAGAAATGGGAGAGATAAATATATTTGGTTCATAAATTATTAAGTTAACAACTAAGAGGATTAAATTAGTTATAGAGAACTGTAAAGCAGCACAGAGTAGACCTTTTGAGTTCCAGAAGGTGATGGGGTGTATTGAAAAATATCTCAATGGAAATGTGTATTGAGAATTAAACAGGAAAGAAAAGCTAAATCTAAAATATGTGTGACCTTATGAGGTTGTTGAGAAAGTTGGACTAGTTGCGAATAGACTGGATTTGCCTCCAGAATTAAAACATTTATATAATGTATTTCATGTTTCACTTTTAAGAAAGTGTGTATATAATGAATATTATAATATTTCGAGCTAAGCTATAGAAATTCAGAAAAATTGGGCTTATATACAAGTACCAGTGAGAATTTTAGACTAAAAGAGCAAGTCCTGTGTAACAGAATAATTTCACTGGATTAAAGTTCGGTGGCGGAATGAGGATGTTGAAGAGATTTTGTGAAAGAGTGAGTCAATTATGAAGAAGTATTATTCACTTTTCTTTTATCTGTAAATAAAGCTCGTATAAATTATCAAAATGTACAAAAATAACTGGGCATACCTAGGGGATTTACAATATATGCATAATCAAAGACAAAACCAAAAAAGGGCTTACACTAGAAGCCAGGAAGCTGGCCAGCAGCTATACACATACTCTGGGCATACCCAGGGGTAAACAATAATGCCACAAAGATAGAAAATAACATTAGAGCTTACAACAGAAGCCTTGTCTCTGGACAGGCTGTATAAACAATTTTATAAATAACAAACTGAGTCTTCTTCACAAGGCTGGCTGGGAGGACAGAAGACTTATCAAAAAGTTTGGCATTTCTAGCCGACCATATGCTGTAAACAGTGCTAGCTAAGACAACCCTCTTAGTTATTGCAGGGGGGCCAGTTCTTCTTACTTTGTGAGTCCACTTGAGCGCACTCTCAATAGTTGTCATTTGTCTCCTACAATCAAGCCACTTTTTAATGGTGTCCCAAGTTTCTTTGCTGATTTTACAGGAGAAGAAGAGGTGATCTCTGGTTTCTTCCTGCTCTAAACACAGTGGGCACAGCTTGTCATCTCCCTCTAGCTGGATTTTGTCCTTAGTAAGAAGTCTATTCTTGATGGCCAGCCAGAGAATAAATGAGCATTTTGGGGGGCAATGGGTATACCAAACCAGGGAAGCCCAGCTGACCACATTACCTTTCTGCCTGCTTGCATTGTAAGCCTTCCTTATGCTCAACTCATCTTGCACCCTCCAACCTAGTAACTTGGTTCTGCCCAGATGTGGTGAAGGAGGCTGACCAGTTAGATCATCTCTGATTTCTAGAATCCTTTTCCATAAAGGGGAGTCATCCTTGCATGCCTTAATCTCCCATATAGATTTGTTCAAGAGGTAGTAATGTTGGATCCATTAGATCCATAAAGAATCCTTCTTCATGTGGATGTTCCATAGGACTCTTGTAAGGAGAGCTTTGTTCCAGGCTTTAAGTTCAACCAACCCTAAACCTCCCTCTTCTTTAGGCCTACAAATGTCAACCCAAGCAACCAAAGCCTTCCTCACTCCAGCATTCTTCCTATTCCAAAGGAATGTTCTACACATCTTGATAATCTTTTCCAATATGTTACCAGGGATTGGGAATATTGCAAGCCAGAAGCACTCCATACCTTGGAGCACTGCTTTGATCAGTTCAGTTCTACCAGCATAGGAAAGAGATGAGCCAGCCCGAACATTAATATACCCAACAATTTTCTCAATGAGAGGGGAGTAATGAGTGGCATTCAATCTGGCAGAGGCAAGGGGAGCCCCCAAATATTTGAAAGAGAGGCAGCCATCCACCATACCAGTGCACCTTCTAATTTCCATTAGCTCCTCAGGCTTGACCCCAGCATGGAACAAGTTTGATTTGGCCAGACTAGCTTTCAGCCCTGAACACTCACTGAAGGTGTTGACACATTTCATAAGCATTCCCACAGATTTAGCCTTCCTTCTAACAAACAGGATGAGATCATCTGCAAAGGCCAGATGTGTGATCTTGAGCTTGTCACACTTAGGGTGGAATCTGAAGCCCTCCCTATCAATTAATCTCCCCAGAAGCCTAGACAAGTACTCCATGACCATGACAAAAAGATAAGGAGATAAAGGATCCCCTTGTCTAATTCCTCTTTTGCCTGCAAATAATCCATATAATCTGCCATTGATGGAGAGAGAATATGCAGTTGTTGATACACACTCCATGACCCAGTGCCTAAATTTTACAGGAAATCCCAGACCCTTAATTAGGCTGTTTAAAAAATCCCATTCAACAATGTCATATGCTTTTCTAAGGTCAATCTTGATCATACACCTTGGAGAGATCCTCTTTCTAAAATACTTCCTAAGCAATTCTTGGACCATGTAGATGTTTTCAGCCATACAACTGGCCTTGATAAAGGCAGCCTGAGCTGGATTGACAATATGGTTCAAACAATGAACAAGTCTTGAAGCCAAGATCTTGGAGATGGTCTTGTAGATCACATTACAATAGGCTATAGGCCTGTAGTCTTCCACTTTGGAAGCTTGTTTGCATTTAGGGATCAGGGATAAAGTAGAGTGATTGAACTGCTTAAGTAGCCTCCCATTTTGAAAGAATTCTTGGACAGCCCCAATGATGTCTTCTTTAATAACCTCCCAAGCCTTCTTGAAAAATTTGGAAGAGTAACCATCAAGACCAGGGGACTTATCCTCCCCAATACTCCATAAAACTTCCTTTATTTATTCCTCAGTGACATCCTTAATCAATGTCTCAGCTTGATTTTCTTGGATAATAGGGTCTTCTCTAATAACCTCAATGTCAATAGGATTACTTTTGGAAGAGGAGCCCAAAAGGTCATTGTAGAACTTAATGAATTCCTGGACCACTTCAGCTTCTGATGTTGTTAGTATGCCATTAGAAGTCATTACTGCAGCAATATGTTTCTACCAACCTTCCTTTTAACCAAGGCATGAAAGAATTTGGTCCCTCTATCACTGTTAAGAAGATATTTGCTTTTGGCCTGTTGGGATAGGAAGCTCCTCTCAACTTCAGCCAACTAGAAAGCTTTCTGCTTCAAATCTGCCACCCCAGTTTGTAGGTTAGAATCACTAGAATTATCATGGAGCTCTTGTTGGAGACTAACCAGCTTAGTTGCAGCCTCAGAGGCTCTCTCAGAGATGTGGCTGAAATGTTTCTCATTGAGCTTCTTGAGATGGGGTTTGAGTCCTTTCAAGTGAGAACATAAAATGAACTGCTTAGTTCCTCCCACAGGAAAACCCCAATGGGTTCTAGTTAATTCTAGGAACTTGTCATGATCAGTCCACATGTTGAAGAACTTGAAAGATCTCCTACCCCCACAAGCTTCATCCATCAATCTTACCAGGCAAGGAGAATGGTCAGAAAGGCACCCAGCTGGAAAGAAATCAGCATGAGCCCTATACCCCTTTTGATACCAGGCATTTTTAACCATCACTCTGTCCAACTTACACCAGACTTTGTTGTTTGTCCAAGTATACAAGCATCTAGTAGAGCTGACATCAGAAAGACCTGTCTCCTTACAACAATCAGAAGGGTCCTTGATCTCATAATTAGATACAAGCAGTCCATTTCTTTTCTCTTCAGTAGCAAACGCATTATTGAAATCACCCATAACAAGCCAAGGAGCAGATAATTCATGACTAAAGGTACAAAGATTATCCCATAAGGGTCTTCTTGAAACTATGGAATTCAAGCCATAAACAAAACTAATAACAAAATTACATGAAGAAATTACACATGACACATTACAATGCATAACTTAAGAGTTAGCTTCTATGGAAGATAAGCTGACCTTAGAGGGGTTCCATAGAACCAAAATTCTGCCTGAGGGATGAGCAGAGAAGTTGTTGATTTGACTCCAAATATTGAATTTATTGCCCATGATTCTGTGCAGCTTGTCTTCATTCAATTTACATTCCAAAATCCCTATTACATCTATCTTGTTACTTTTCATGAAGTGAACCACCCCATTGTGTTTCAGGGGCTTATGAAAGCCCTTGATGTTCCAGCATGTTACAATCATTGAGTAGGTAGGGGGGCTATCCCCCCCTTCCTGGTTGATTGAGGTTCTTTCAAGGCAGATCTTCCTTTTTTTTTCTTTACTAACTGGAATTCCCATTAAATTCTTTCAAGTATTATTCACTTTTGTTATGGAGTAGAGTAAGGAAATTTCGGGGACGAAATTTTTGTAAGGTAGGTAGATTTGTAATACTCGTATTCGTAAAGTAAGGGCAAATAAGTAATTTAATAAATATGACATGAAGTTTAAATAATATAGTTTCGCGAAAAATTTAGTATCGAATTAAAAATTATTCTGAAAAAAAAAATTCGAGACGTGGACGTCATTAAAAGAAAAGAAAAGAAAAGAAAAAGTTCAAAGTTAAAAAAAAAAAAGGTCTAGAACATTTAGGGAGGATCAGAAGAAGAAAAAGAAAAAAAAAGATTTAAAAAAAAGTCGAACAAAAAAAACAAAAGTAAAAATAAAAAATAAAAAAAGGTGGCTGAAATCGTGGCAGCCACTTGCTGCCAAAGTTAGGCCAAAGTTTCTAAATGAAAAACAAGTGTAAAACACATGGAGGGAGGAGAGGAAAAAGGGCTGCTTGAGTTGAAATTTTTTTTGGCTGTCGAGAGTTTTTGTGTTGCAGCCAACTTATATATGTACACACACTAACTTGTAAACGCAAATTTTTCTTACCGATTTTGTTAGTTTTCTTTCAAATTTCTCTATTTTCTCAAAACACTTGGGGACTCAAAGAAATGCTGAAAGAGTAAAATTTTAAAGAAATTTTCTGTAAATTTCATACAGAATCAAGAATAGCTATCAGAAAAGTAGAAGGTAATATTATAGCGTTTATTTTTGAATTTCTGACATTTATGAAGTTTCCCTAAGTTCAAAGTGAGAATTTTCAAAGTGTGTGGTTTATATCAGATTGAAGAATAAATTAAAAAATTTATATAAATATAATGTTAGGTGTTGACGGTCTACAACCGGGGGAATTTCTGAGAGAAACGGGAAAGGTAAAGAGGTGATCCACGGGTAGCTTTAAGAGCTACCTGGTGAATTGAATTTACTTTAAGTAGTTTAAATAAAAGTCAAATATTTAGTAATAATATTAAAATAAATTATTAGCTTATATTTTTGTGTTAGATAAAGATTTCGTTGATAGATATGATATGAATATTAGACACGAAGAAAAATTAGTATGTGAGAAGGAATATTATTAGAATAATTGGTTAATTTAATAATGATGGTGATAATTAAATTCTTGATGAGTTATATTGAGGTTTTGATACAAATTTTGAGGAGATAAATTTTAGTGGATCTCGACAAACTTTGATGGATGATTTGATGTGAATTGTGATGAAATTTAGTGCATCTTGACAAGCTTTAATGAATGATTTGATATGATTTGGGAGAAAAGGATTTTAATGAAATTTTTATATAATTTGAGAAAAATCAAGGTAGTCAATTTAGATATTTTGAGCTCATGTTGTTTTATATTACTGTTTAAATGCATGTTTCATATCATTGTTTATATACATATGCATTAAATAAAAAGAAAAGAACCGGAAAGGCAGCCGATCTAATTGAAAAACAATGACAACCAATAAGGGCTGGAATTAAAAGGGATACCGTGACAGCCGATATATGCTGAAAAAATTCTGTGGCAACCAGGACAAGTTGCAAAGAAAAGAACTGGGAAGGGGCTGGTCTAAGATAATAACAACCTGTCAACAGGTGGGAAAACGTTCTCATCATATTGCATTGCATCTATTTTAATTATTGCTTGCATTATTGAAATACTGATGTGTGATGTATAAATTGTGAATATAATTATAGATGAAAGAGTCTCACAGAGAGACAGTTATAGTGATAATAACAATCTAGAAGGTAGACTTTATGATGTGAACCTCATTACGAGGTAGTTATGAGATTGTTGGTGGTATTAAGGTGATCCAATAAATAAGAAAAAGATATTGATAGAGAATGGATATTATGACATGGGTAGTGATAGTAGAGTGCTAGTATCAAGTGTAGGAGATATAAATTGATTTAAATATTAAAAGACTGTTTATACAAATGAGTACTTTTAGTAAATTTAATTCACTGAGCTTGTGAAGCTCACTCCTCATTGTACAATAATTTTCAGGTATCAGGTCTGACAAATAGTTTGGTGAGTTGAAGTTCAGAAGAAATCATTTTCTGTAAGCCACGTGCATGTCAACATTCTAAGACTAATGAGAAAATAAAATGAAATGAAAAATCTATTTGTATTATTCATGCATTTTACGTTGTATAGAATATTTAACGATCGGATTGATGTAAAATTTCTTTTGGTGTTATTTATATTTTGTTGTTGCATATATGTGTCGTGCTGAGATTCTCAAAATGTGATGATATCGTTTCGGGGGCGGCCAACCCGGGATGGGTCGTTACAACCATGCCCTCTCCAATCAACAACTCTAACTCTAGCTCTAACGCATCCACATATCATCCTCAGACTGTTCATTAAAATATCATATATTTTAATCTTTCACTTTCATACTTTTTATGCAGTCTACAGAATTATAAAACCTAATGCTCTGATACCAAAATTGTAACAACCCATCTCGGGTTGGCCACTCCTGAAATGGTGTCATCACATTTTGAGAATCCCAGCACGACACATATATGCCACAATAAAAATAAATAACACCAAAAGAATTTTACATCAATCTGATCGTTAAACATTCTATACAATGTAAAATGCATGAATATTTATAAATAAATTTTTCATTTTATTTATCTCATTAGTCTGAGGATGATGACATGCACGTGGCTTACAGAAAATGATTTCTTCTGAACTTCAACTCACTAAACTATTTGTCAAGCCTGCTACCTGAAAATCATTGTACAATAAGGAGTGAGCTTCACAAGCTCAGTGAAGTAAATTTTCTAAAAGTACTCATTTGTATAAATAGTCTTTTAATATTTAAATTAATTTATATCTCATATACTTGATACTAATACTCTACTATTACTACCCATGTCATAATATCCATTCTCTACCATTATCTTCCTCTTATTTATTTTTTCACCTTAATACCACCAACAATCTCGTAATTACCTCGTAATGAGGTTCACATCATAAAGTCTACCATCTAGATTATTCTTATCACCATAACTGTCTCTCTGTGAGACTCATCCATCTATATTTATATTCACAATAATACACCACACCTCAGCATTTCAATAATCTTATCACATAACTGTCTCTTTCAGTGAAACTCAACCATCATTAATTATATTCATAATAATACACCACACCTCAACATTTCAATAATCTTGTCACATAAATGTCTCTTTCAGTGAGACTCAACCATCATTAATTATATTCACAATAATACACCACACCTCAACATTTCAATAATCTTGTCACATAAATGTCTCTTTCAGTGAGACTCAACCATCATTAATTATATTCACAATAATACACCACACCTCAGCATTTCAATAATCTTATCACCTAACTGTCTCTTTCAGTGAGACTCAACCATCTATAATTAAATTCACAATTTATATATTTCACATCAGTATTTCAATAATTAAAACAGATGCAATGCAATGAATGCATATGATGGGAACGCTTCCCACCTGTCGACAGGTTGTTATTATCTTAGACCAGCTGCCTTCCGGCTTCTTTCATTCTCATTTAGACCGGCTGCCTTCCCGGTTCTTTCATTCACATTCAGACCAGCAGCTTTCCCGGTTCTCTCATTTTCATAAGACCGGTTATCTTCCCGTCTCTTTCAGCTTTTCTTGGCTGCCATGAGATTCATTTCCCGCATATACCTGCTGTCATGGTTTTTCAATTAGACCGGCTGCCTTCCTGGTTCTTTCATTTTCATTAGACCGGCTGCCTTCCCAGTTCTTTCATTTTCATTTAATGCATATACATATGAATAATGATATCAAATGAACATATGAACAGCAACATAAAAACAACAAAATTTTAAAATAATTAAATTGGCATTCTTGATCATTCTCAAATTTATATGAAATTTTCCACTAAGACACTCTCATCCCAAATCACATCAAATTATCCATTAAAACTTGTCAAGATTCACTAAATTTCATTCCAAATCTCATCAAGTCATTCATCAAAGTTTGTTAAGATCCACTAAAATTTATGTACTTAAAAATTCATATCAAAATCTCAACCATAGCTCATCAAGAATTTCACTTCTCACTTTTATTAATAAATCAACTTATTTTTCTAATAATATTTCTTCTCACATAATAATTTTCTATGATTCCAACATTTGTACCATATCTATCCACCCAAAGATTTATCTACCACCCGATCATACTTTAATAATTGAATTTAATATTATCACCAAATAATTGATTTTTATTTAGACTACTTAAAGTAAACCCAACTCACCATGTAGCACTTCAAGCCACTTGTGGATCACCTCCTTGCCTTTCTTGTTCTTCTTCGAAATTTCTCTCGATTGTTGAGCGCCCTCACCTGACATAATATTTGCATTCAATTTCTAATTATTTATTCATTTCTTCATAAACCACACACTTTGAAAATTCTCACTTTAACTTCCTGAAACTTTCATAAATGCTAAAAAATTTAAAATAAACATTACCTTATTACCTTATGCTATCCTGATAGCTTCCCGTAATTCTCTTCAAAATTTTATTCTTCCAACCTTTCTTCAAGCCTTCAAATGTTTAAGGAGATAGAAAACTTTGAAGGAACTAAATGAAATTTGTTAAGTAAGCTTAGCGGTTACACCTTATGACTATAAATACACGGTTTCAGTTTCAGGCCTTCTCCTAAATTCTCAAACGGCCAGAGAAATATTACATTCAGTGGCCCCCTCCCTAATTATGATGCCACCGAAAGACAATGCACATTTATGGCCATTATTATGGTCATAAATGGCCAGTTGAATTTTGAAAACAAGCTGCCACTTGCACCAATTTTTTTTTTATATACTTTTATTTTTACTTTACTTTTCCTTTACCTTTTCTTTACTTTTTGACTTTACTTTTATTTTTTTTTTCTTTCTATCTTCTGGGATGTTTACGTCCCAGATTTTTTCCTTTTTTTTTAAATATTATTTTTTTAAAATTCTTTTTTTTTTTTTTTAAATTCTTTCTTTCGAAATTCCTTTATTCAAATACCACTAAACCCTTCACATAGATTTTTGTTTTTAATTTCATGTCATATTTATTAAATTACTTTTTTATCCTTACTTTACAAATACGGGTATTACACCTTGACCAGTGTCAAGGAGGCCTCGGCTAGGGAGGAGATGGAGGAGTGGAACTATTCCGCCAATGAGATCCCCAGCCAGTTGAAGGAGGAGGACCTGGAGGTAATCCGGAAGACATACCGCATACCAGGCGAGTACACCCTCCGACTGGCCAAGGTGGGGGAAAGGGCTTGCGATGCCTTCCGAGCCAAGCGCACTACGAGCTGTGCGTATATAAACATCATATGCAGGTCGAGTTATGGTTCCCCCTTCACCCATTCTTTTATATCGTCCTTAGGTACTTTGATATTTCGCTGTGTCAACTAGTACTGAAGTCGGTACGGCTGATCATGGCCTTTATCTGTGTCTGCTCGGAAGTGGGTAGGCCAATGAGCATGGACATCTTTAAGGCCCACTTTTTGATTAGTAGACACGGCTAGATCGAGTGGGTGGTCTTTAGTACTTGTCCGAGGATAAGGCTGCTGAAGAGGACACCCTCGTCTATCAAGAGGTGGAAAAAGAACTTTTTCTTCATCCAGTCAGTTGAGGACTTCAGCCTTTCTCGCTCCTGCAGTATAGACCAGACCGAGAAATGTAAGAAAGTGGGTCTCCTCCCTTATGAGCAAGAGATCGTGGATGTCATTGTGGCCTTACCACTAGACATTGAAGTCCTCTACACCAATGAGAAGCTGGCCAAGCGCGGTCTTTGTCCTCTATGCCCTGAATCTTAGCTCGAGAGTGGTAAAAGTCCAAGTTTTTACTTCTTTCTCTGCTTTTCTTTCACTCATACTTTTCTTTACCTGCAATTTGTACTTAATGCTTTTCCTTGGTTGTTTTTTGGGCAGAGATGGAGGCCATGGCTCTTGCTAGAGAGCAGGCAAAGAAGTTGGCCCTGGAGAAGAGGAGAGTTCCCCTGGCCAAGAAGCAGTAGACCTTAGGATCGGGGGCCAGGAAGAGGCCTCGGGCCTTGTCTCCTACCCTGATTGACCTAAAGGCCCCGCCGAGGCATCTTTCTCAGTCGGAGGCCACTCTTGTCTCCAGCATTGCCCCAGTGGCTTCTGCAGCTGCTAGGTCCTCGACTGCTTCTGGTGCTACCCAGGGCGCTGCCTCTGAGGCTCCGATCTTCATGCCCAACTGGGCTTTGAGAACCGATGACTCCATCTTCACTCATCCTCGGGTAGCACGGGAGCATCTGATCAAGGGGACTCCTCATCGGGATGCCATGAAGCTGGCCAGGAAGACTACTGAGTCTCTCGGCGCGGTCGCAGAGTCTGTGGCATGATAAGTGCTTAAATAATCAAATTTAAGCCCCTTAATTTACATTTGTTAGGTTCTTTATTCATCTATTTATATAGATTTTACTTCATTTTCGTGTTTTATGTGTTTTTCACAGGACTTGGACAAAAAGGTAATAATTTGGAGCTTTTAGGAGCAAAAGTCAAGTTCTGCCATCTAGCGAGGTGCACTCGAGCGCACCTCCCTTGGGATCGAGCTCACAAGAGCACGAGCGCACTTGAAGAAGGCTCGAGCACACTTGCACTCTAGCGCATACTGCACATGCTCAAGCGCAATCACTCCAGAGGCGATAAAACCATAATTGCAAAGAAGTCTTCCAACTCCAAAAAGGAATTAGGGTTTTGGGACACCATGAAGACCCTATAAATAGCCCTGTAAAACACATAACACACACCTTTTGTTCTAGATTCGAAGTAGAGAGCTTAGGCGAAGAATTGACGACTCATCTCCCGAGTCTTCTTCAGTTTTAGTTTTCTGTTTTTATTTAGTTATGTTTAGCATGTTTAGTTTACTTAGTATGTGTAACTAAACTCCTATAGGGCTCGATTGAAGCCCTAGTTATGTCTTACCACATATTTATTCATTGATTATCTTTGCTATAACCTTGTTAGAATATTTAACTTGATTAATACTTTTTTTATATTTACATTCCTCATATGTATATGTCTGATCAACGTATGCATATGGTATGGATAGGTTAGTCGAATCAATTTGGATGACCGAGTCCTGGGTTCTACATTAGTAACAAGGGATATCTTATCCGGATTCTCGGGTTAATCAACTTGGGAAACCGGGAGCGGACCAAGCCCTAGGTTCCGTGTGGTTGCCGATCTCCACAGCCCCCATGCTCTCTTAAGGAACAACTCAGTATACACCCATGCTGAATCCCTTAAGAGAGAAAAGACTTAGAGTATACACCATGCCTAACTCGTTGCATAGGGAGATCAATAGCCTAAGGTGTGGGCCAAGCCCTTAGGTTGGCAATCATTAGATATTCATGATAAGGCTAGAGCACTGAAACTTTAGCAAATGGGAAAGTATAATTAGTGGTGGATATCGTAGCCCTATGATCTCATTATTGTTATTTACTCACAATCAAACTGTTATTTCTCTTTTAACTTAAAGAAACTAATTCTAAATAGAAATTCACCAATCCCTGTGGAAATGATCTCGCACTTGCACACTATGCTGCCACAGACATTGTGCACTTTCAAGTAAAACTAGAACAGTTATTCGCTTAATTATTTAAGTAGATAATAGTCCAACAAGTTTTTAGCGCCGTTGCGGGGGATTGTGCTAAATTTATTTTTAGAATTAAACTTCTCATTTAATTTAATTATTGTTATTTCATTTTTATTCAATTCTTAATCATTGTGTCTATCTTATTTTTCGTTTCATTAAAAACCCTAATCAATTTCTCTTTCTTTGTTTTAGGTACACCAGGAAAGCCCTCTGTACCACTTGCGATCAAGCGCACTTTCTTGTGCGATCGAGCGCAATTGAGGCAGAAAGTCATCCGAGTAGCAGTATTTGACTGCTGCACTCACATATCTGCCACTGATTCATGCACGAACGACGGTCCAAGAATCCAGCAGTCCTTCCCTTTGATCCCAAGCTTGAGAGGTCTATCCGACAAAGATTTAGAGATAACTCGGAAGGGATAGAAGAAGGAGTTGAGGAAGAAATATTAATGGTAGAACAGATAGCTGAACAACAACCACCTGAAACGGAGGCTGATGAAGCAATCCTTCATCCCGCAGAACCTCGAACAACCTTCGTGCATTGCGTATCAACCTAAGGCGAAAGGAAATTATTACATATCCCCGCAGATACTTAGTGCACTAACTCACTTTAGAGATACACCTAGTGAGGATCCACATTTACACATTCGAGAGTTCTTCGACCTCTGCAAGTTCCAGCACATCCGAGGCCTAGACCAAGAAGGAATAAGGTTAATTCTTTTCCCTTTTTCCTTAAAAGATAATGCTAAATTATGGTATAATTCTTTGCCTGTAGTTTCTATCCACACTTGCGAGGAGTTAAGGAAGTTCTTCCTAGCCCAGAAGACAAGGCAAATGAGGAAAAAAATACAATCCTTCCAACAAAAGGATGGAGATCTGTTCTTCGAGGCCTAAGGACACTTCAATGAGCTACTACTCAAGTGTCCACACCATAACCTACCCCAAGATGAACTGGTACAAGCCTTTTATGAAGGTTTAAGTGATTCGAACAAAAACAATGTTGATTCAGCTTGCGGAGGGGTGTTGATGGAAAAGAGCAGCGAAGAGACAATGGAACTTTTCGAAACCCTAAGTGAACACAAGCAGCAGTTCTCCTCTCGAGGTAGAAATCTAACCAAAAGTAAGGGTATGTATGAGGTAAGCTTAAACGGAGGATCATCTCCTCAAATGGTCGTGGTAGAAAGAAAACTTGACCTATTAGTTAAAGCCATGGTCACTTAAAACACCACCGCTAACCCGTCTGTTGCACCACTACAGATATGTGCCATTTGCTCACAGTTTGATCATAATACTGATACGTGTCCTCTATATTCTACAAATCATGAGCAAGCCAACTTTGTGGGACCGAATAATTATCCACCTAAGAACAACCCCTATGCCAACACATACAACCCTGGATGGCGGAATCACCCGAACTTCTCATGGAGCAACAACCAAAACAATCAAGGGCAGCAAAGAAATTTCCAACCAGCAGCCCAATCTGCTCCTGAACCAAAGAAGAATGACTTCGAAAGCCTTGTGAGGCAACTAGCGACTCAGCAATAACAAATCCTGAATAAACATGAATAATTCATGGAAGAATCAAGGCAATTTCGGACAGAAATGAGGCAAATCACTGCCAAACACGATCAAGCTATTCAAGAACTAGAGGTACAAATGGGACAATTGGCCAAGGAATTAAGTAGCAGAAAGCAAAGAGAGCTCCCAGCCTAGCCACTACTTAATCCAAGAGGATACCAGCAGTTGAAAGCCATAACGACTTTAAGAAGTGGAAAGGTCATCGGTACCAACGAGCCTACACAAGCATCTCTAGACCAAACCTCTGCATCTAAGGTAAGAGAGATAGAAAAGGTAAATACACCTCCACCCTCCCCTTAAAGGTTGGTGAAGCCTAAAAAGAAAACTAAAATGATTGACATATTTGAAACCTTGAAAAAGATAGAAATAAATATTCCTTTATTAGAGGCAATAAAACAACTACCTACTTATGCTAAGTTTTTAAAAGATTGTTGCACTAACAAACGGAAGTTTCAGGAGCATGAGACGGTAGCCTTGACCAAAGAGGTAAGTGCTGTATTATTGAGAAAGTTACCACCTAAACTAAAAGATCCTGGTAGCTTCACTATTCCTTGCAGGCTAGGTGACCAGCTTTTTGAGCACGCATTATTGGATCTAGGAACAAGTGTCAATTTGCTACCTTACAGTGTATTCGAGACACTAGGTTTGGAGGAGCTCCAACCAACCCCCATTACATTACAATTGGCTGACAGAAACATCAAACGACCAAGAGGAATCTTCGAGGATTGAGCATCCAATATCTACAATTGAGCGCACTACCCCTCTTGCGATCGAGCGCACAGTATCTACGATCAAACCCAATTTTGACAGTAAAACAGATCTAGATTCTGAAATATGGCTTCCACATCCCGTGCCTCTAGCAGTCGCCATCATTCATCCCGACCCAATTTCGAACAGCGTGAAATACTGTTCGAGACAATATTTAACATAGAAGAGGACTTCAAGACTTTGGACGCCACAAGATGGGCGGTCCAAGAATTCAAGCACCGGGGTCTTAAGCGGATATTCAAGCCGGTCTGCTCAACGGCATACACACGATTTGTGGTCAGTTTCTACAAGAACCTGACCTATGACTACACCAACCCAGAGATTTTATCTTCTTCAATCTAGGACAGGTTCATAGAGTTGACCACCACTGACATAGCCGGCTCTCTACACTGCTGCGATGAGTCCCCACTAGAGAATAGCCACATAGAGGAGCAGCCTGACTCGTTCCCTCTCCCACACATCATTGAGGATATGTGTGCGAGGCAATATGCTGACTGCCTACCTCCTGCACCCAGTACCTCTTTGATTGCACCCATAGACGATCAACAGTGAGAGATACCCCATCTAGCTGAAGACGTAAAACTTAACGCTCATGGGAGGCACCTCAGACATATCCTTTTCATTTTAGTACTTTTCTTTTAGTTATAGTTATATTTACATGTCTAGTTTGCATATTTCATTTTCCAGCACAACATTTATTTTTCTTTATCAGGTACTTGGTGCGTGCATCCAGTTCAAGTTTGGGGGTGTATACAAGCAAGCAAGCAACCTAGTTCTCCATCTCCTAGGTCAGATCTTTCCATGCCACACACATTAGGGACAATGTGCATTTTAAGTTTGGGGGTAGTGGGAGATACTAGATATTATCACACACGTACTTGAAACACATGCACACACTAAAGTCCCAGCTTTTTTTAGGAAGATAGATATATGATCAATGGGTAAAACAAAATTTTTTGTTGAATTAAAAATTTGATAACACTTCATTAGTAAGCTTAAAAGTTAGAACACATAGTCTTGTAATAAGAATTTTACAAAGTTTAGTTACCTACCTCAAGACACCTAAGAATTCACGAGTTTGATCCAAATTTGCACGAGCACATTTAACACGCATTTGTGTGGGGCGTGACATATAATTTTCTTGTATATGTTTCTATAATCTAACTATAATCGGATAACTTGTTGAAAAGAACACTTTGGCAAAAGAAAAATAAAAAAACAAAAAATAAAGAAAAATGTTCATCATGCAAAAAGTGATTAAAAAGCTTCTAATGATCAGTAAAAACTTTTCACTGAGTAACTGGGCCTCTTGCCTCAGTAAGAATTGAGTGTTCACGTCAAAAGGTGGGAAGTAAGCCTTTAACAATCATAATAACAAATTTCTACTGAGTAACTGGGCATCTTGCCTCAGTAAGCATTGAGTATTCACGTCAAAATGTGAGAATTTCATTTAGAAGTATTAAAACTTGTTAGTTTTGTAGGCTTTTTTATTCGAGTTAGTAAGTCTTTAGGGGTGTTTTTACACCTAATGCCCTAAAACCATCTGGTTTGGGAGTCATTGGCTAAACACTCGTTACAAGGGTCAAATAGAAAGCTCGATGGAACTCAACATGGCAAAGATCACATAATAAAAAAAACCAGTTAGTTCTGTAGCTTTTTTTATTCGAGTTAGTAAGTCCTTAGGGGTGTCTTTACACCTAATGCCCTAAAACCATCTGGTTTGGGAGTCATTGGCTAAATACTCGTTACAAGGGTCAAATAGAAAGCTCGATGGAACTCAACATGGCAAAGATCGCATGATAAAAAGAAAAAGAAAAAAGAAACAAGTATTATGCCATTTTTGTTCTCTTTGATAAGGAATTTGATAAAAGTTTGGGCATCGAAACCCTATACACTAAAATTATGTGGAAGCCCCATCTTATATGTGCTAACTCATCACACACAAATCAAACTTGCGATGCTTTAAGCCAACCTTAGGTAAGTAACTTAAAACTTTTGAAAGTCCTTTTACAATCCAAAATTTGTTTTTATTCTAAGCTTACTCATGAACGGTTATCATAGTTTTATGTGCAACCCAAATCTTTGAGTATCATGGAAATGAATTTTATCTTCAAATTTTTGTCCTAAACATAGTTTTTTTATTTTGTATTACTAAAGGACTAGCAATATGTAAGTTTGAGGGTGTGATAAGTGCTTAAATAGTCATATTTAAGCCCCTTAATTTACATTTGTTAGGTTTTTTATTCATCTATTTATATAGATTTTACTTCATTTTCGTGTTTTATGTATTTTTCACAAAACTTGGACAAAAAGGTAATAATTTGGAGCTTTTAGGAGCAAAAGTCAAGTTCTGCCATCCAATAAGGTGTGCTCGAGCGCATCTCCCTTGGGATCGAGGGCACAAGAGCACAAGCGCACTTGAAGAAGACTAGAACGCACACTTGCACTCGAGCGCATACCGCATACGCTCGAGTGCAATAACTCTAGAGGCGGCAGAACCAGAATTAGAAAGAAGTCTTCCAACTTCAAAAAGGAATTAGGGTTTTGGGACACCATGAAGACCATATAAATAGCCCTGTAAAACACATAACACACACCTTTTGTTCTAGATTCAAAGTAGAGAGCTTAGGAGAAGAATTGACGACTCGTCTCCCGAGTCTTCTTCGGTTTTAGTTTTCTGTTTTTATTTAATTATGTTTAACATATTTAGTTTACTTAGTATGTGTAACCAAACCTATAGGGCTTGATTGAAGCCCTAGTTATGCTTTACCATATATTAATTCATTGATTATCTTTGTTATAGCCTTGTTAGAATATTTAACTTGATTAATACCAGTTTATATTTACATTCCTCATATGTATATGTCTGATCAACGTATGCATGTGGTATGGATAGGTTAGTTGAATCAATTTGGATGACCGAGTCTTAGGTTCTACATTAGTTACAAGGGATATCTTATCTGGATTCCGGGTTAATCAACATGGGAAACCGAGAGCGGACCAAGCCCAAGGTCCAGTGTGGTTGTCGATCTCCACAGCCCTCATGCTCTCTTAAGGAACAACTCAGTATACACCCATGCTGAATCCCTTAAGAGAGAAAAGAGTTAGAGTATACACCATGCCTAACTCGTTGCATAGGGAGATCAATAGCCTAAGGTGTGGGCCAAGCCCTTAGGTTGGCAACCGTTAGATATTCATGATAAGGCTAGAGCACTGAAACTTTAACAAATGGGAAAGTATAATTAGTGGTGGATATCGTAGCCCTATGATCTCATTATTTTTATTTACTCACAATCAAACTATTATTTCTCTTTTAACTTGAAGAAACCAATTCTAAATAGAAATTCACCAATCCCTGTGGAAATGATCTCGCACTTATACACTATGCTACCATATACCTTGTGCACTTGCAAGTAACACTAGAATGGTTATTCGCTTAATTATTTAGGTAAATAATCGTCCAACATGGTGTCTTAGGTAAAATCTCATTTTAATGCTTTTCATTTCCTTCTTCTTTTTATGTTTCTGACTAACAACTTGTGCCTGATTGCAGATGGGTGTCATTGTAGGCACGGCCTCTCGTCGATGCCTGGAGATAGCCAAGCTGTTTGGCCAGACCCAGCGTCAGCTGGAAGAGAAAAAAGAGGCCAAGAAAAAGGTCGAGGCCATGTACTCAGAGATGGACTTCTTGGGCTTTGATCTGCTGGAGCTCGAGGAGGAAGAGGATGAAAAACAGCCTGCTTCGGAAAGGGAGCAGTCCGAGGTGCAGGAACATCATCCAAACCCAGGGCAGGAGCAACTGGACGAGCAAGAGGAACATCCAGGCACAGGGCCACCCGCCACAGGGGAAGAATATCCGGGCTTAGGATGAGAGCAGCCCGCCACAGAGGAGAGCCTCAAGACAGAGAGGCTGAGGCAGCAAGACAAAGAGGCTGAGGCAGCTTCTGCCCTAGACTAAAATTATTGGTTTTTTCTTTATACTTTGAGGTCGTTAGGGTCGTGTTTTCTTTGTACTTCGAGGTCATTAGGTTTTGTTTTAACCTTTTGATAAGTTAATAAAAAGCCCTTTCATCAAACTTTGTTCTCCATATAATATTTTCCTGTTTTTATACTTACTACTGATAAAATGCGAGGCGAAGACATAACTCAGCTCTTTAAACATGTGAATGTCTCCTGGTTTCAAATGGGAATACCACGTCCCGATTGCCTTTTAGAGTGTCAAGGGAAAAGCTCGACACATCACAGGATCGGAGTAAATGTGGAGCATCATCGTGGTCCTGTAGTGCTGGAGATGATCCAGAGGGTCAGTAGATCCATCATAAGGTTTAATCTGGGCACTTGAAAGTTTAGTGGGAGGGGGGCCTCGAGGACCCCCTGAGCGAAAGAGGGGTCCTGCACATCGAGCTCGTCCATGATGTTGTGGCTACGGCCTCTAAACGCTTCCATTGATCTGTCCCTCTATATCATCGATTCACTTACCGAAGCTTTCACTGCTCTTGGACGAGGGACTTACTCTAGACTTGGCCACACAAGGTAAGGGTGACTCGACCGCTAAACAGCCATCGATGAAAGGTCTACAGCTGACCGAACCGGTGTGACTGGGGTCCGACTGAGAGGGTGCTGGTAACGGCTGACGAGCTCCTCCGCGGATTTCAGCGACTAGGTTAGCCACTATCCGTGAGAGTTCCACGAACTGCACTTGGAGAGTAGCCATGTTGGGACGCGCCTCGGACTCGACCGAGGAACTTGATCTGGACCTTATTGCTCCTTTACCGAGGCATCTGGCAGAGGTTTTAGGTGACATGACAACAAATGAGTTCTTTAAACTTCTTCGCTGTTACTGACAAGCGAGAGATGGTGGTTTCCCACGGACAGCGCCAATCTGTTGATGTCAAAAATGTGTTTTGCTGAGCTGGAGGCCGGGCCTCAGATATATCTGCACAGGGAAAGAAAGGTTAGCTAAGGGGTTTTCAAAGGGGGTGCCTCCGAGGATGCTCCGAAGCTCTAGTCAGAGTGGAAAAATATGTATAGGGGACGAATGTTCCCTTTTTAGGTCGAAAAAAGTTGGATCGTTTGGAATGCGCACCTGGATCTCTTTATAGGGCCTTGGAAGCGGCATATCGCCCAGGGTGGTAATGATGTGACACCCCAACTTGGTTGAGTAATAATGCTCAATGAGGCCTAGCTAAGTGGCCAGGGGTCGTCCGCTTGGGTTTCGCCTTGCTGTTTTGATCAGGAGCCGTTTATGTATTTAGAGCGGTGGGTGACCGAACGTCCCAACTTGGTTGGGCAATGATGCCTAGGAAGCCCAACTAGGTGGCCAAGGGCCGTTCGCTTGGGCTTTGTCTTGCTGGCTTGATCAGGGGCCGTCCATGCATTAGGACGGTTGACAATCTGACGTCCCAACTTGGTTGGCCAATGATGCCTAAGAAGCCCAGCTAGGTGGCCAAGGGTCGTTCGCTTGGGCTTTGCCATGTTGGATTGATTAGGGGCCGTCCATGCATTAGGGCAGTTGGCGATCTGATGTCCCAACTTGGTTGGGCAATAATACCTAGGAAGCCCAGGCTTGATCAGGGGCCGTCCATGTATTAAGGCGGTTGGCAACCCGGAGTCCCAACTTGATTTGGGCCTGGATCCTTTGTGTCTCGGCCCATAGGCTTGCCTTTGCAATGGCCAACGTGTCGTCTCCTTATTAGTTGGGTATTTTTAGCCATATCAACGAGTAAAATGATCCATGCACTATTAGTAAAAAGATAGAGAGGTAGAGAGATCAGAACCTCCAAAGCCACTTGAGATTTACTTGGGAGCTTCAATTTGATACGTTTTTATTATGTAACCTGAAAAGTCAGTGGATCGGTTTATAATACCAATGCTTTTGCAATATTGATTTCGATATATATATATATATATATATATATATATATATATATATATATATATATATATTTTTTTTTTTTTTTTTTTTTTTTTTTTTTTTTTGCAATAGGGAGAAGTCAGTTTGTAAGATAATTCGTAATCAACTCGTAAATTTATGTATTAACTTTCGAATGTGATTTAATAGTTAAGATATGTTTCAATGTTTTTTTGTTTAAATCAACCAAAACCCATTATCATGAGATAGTAGATGATTACAAAGCTTTAAATCTCAAATAAGATGTTGCAACCACCCACCAAGATCTTACTATCAATAAAATAATTCACTATTTTATATGAAAAAAATCACAAGCAATTCATCATTAAGTAACTAAATTTATTAATCTAATGTCGTTGAAGTTTTAGTTTAGTGGTCAAAGTTAAGGTCTTGAAACTTTTCAAAGTCTCAAATTTGATTTTCACGGTCTGTGAGTTATTTGCCCAATTTATATATCAGTTATTTCTCTTATTTTAAATGGATTGTGGTAGTATGATGGATTTATTGTGTGTTTTTATATGCATAATTGAGTAGTATAAACTTATATATTATCATTAAAGCAACCATTATATTACTTGTATGTATCATCGTTTCAATAAACCAAAATTTATTAAATTGATGATAAAAATGAATATTGACAAAAGTTAAATCGATAATGTGTTATATATTTAAATATTTGATTAGAATTTTATCAAATTAATAGTTTTATCAACGTATGAGATTTTGTTTAAGTTATAACACCATTATTATTTTTTTAATATTATTAATGTTGGAGATTTCTATTCTTTCTTATAGTCAAATAATAGTATTTTTCAAATCTGATTTTTCTCATTATATATAAAATAGAACAATTAATCTTGTGTAATTTTAATTGTTACCAACAAACACACTTATAACAATAACTATTTTCTTAAAGCATTTTAAATCATGAATTGTCTATTAATTGTCCGTCTTATGTGTTTTCACATACTTATCATGTTGGATCCCATCACACAAAATAAATCAAAAGTAGTTTTTATTGTATTTATGTCGAGATCAAAACTAAAAATCACTCTGCATTATATATGATAAAAATCTACATTTAGCATTTACGTGTTTTTTGTGAAGAGAAAGGAAGAAAAAAAACATTTGTATATTTTCATCAATTTTTTATTTTTATTTTAAAATTATAATAATAATAATAATTTGAATTGAATTTGAAACACTATTTGTATAGACTTGACTGAATCATTGTCCACAGTACTATTGCAAACTAGAGAGTATCAAATACAGTGTCTCAGGACAAGATGGCAGGCCAAATCCATTATAAATTTATCTTATGCTCTCTTCTCTATCATAAAATAATTTAGGGGCGTGATGCTGTGGTGGGCCTTACACCCCTAGGCCCTAGCAGACCAATCAAGCTCGGATGAGGCTTGGGAATCTGATAGGCTCGGACCCGGGCCAATAGATCTTCCGAACTTCATTTGAATCGTGTCATCTTTTCATTGGAAGAAAAAGTTGTTCGCAAGATTTTATTGTTGGATATTTTAATATTTTAAACATCCCATTCTCGGCCAAAACGAATATCAGCGAGCGGACTTGGGCCTGGCAAAAACCAATAATATCCCCACTATCTCAGTATTTACGATTGTACCCCCTCATTACACGTCAGCCTTTGACTCCCCCTCAAAATCCTCAATGATATTCACTGATTAAATGCAATGGCTGCAATGCATCATGCATGATACATTTTCGTTTTGATTGGCGGACTGAATTTTTTATCAATTTTCTGTCTTTACTTTTCAAGTTTAAGCTTTTGGATTTTAACGGGGTTGTCCCTCAATCCCATCACAATCTCATGTTTAATTGATAGATTTATTGTTAATATTATAATATTATAATATTAATATCGAAACTTGCACAAACAAATATTTTAATTTAAAAATATTATCAGAATTTGAATTCCAGATAAGCTTTTTAATATTCTAAATTAAAGATTTATTTGATAAAATATGTTGAAAACAAATAAATTTAAGGTTTAATAGATGTCTTTGGAAATTAATAGTTTCCTGTTTTATTTAATTTCATTTTCAATTTTGATTCGACTAAGAATCTTATTTGGATTAAGGATTTTTGGAACAAAATTATCTTTACGTCTTAAGACAAGATTACCTTCTTGCCCTTATATAAAAAAATTTACTTACTCTATAAACGTCATGTGTCACGTGTCACTTACTAATTGAATGATGGATTTTTACCCATAAATTATATTTAATCAAAGTCTGTAAATTAACAAACCAAACTGTTTTATTCATTTTTGTCACGTGTGAAGAGACTAGGAAATGAAAGAGTTGTCCTTTGTATCCACTGAAAATTTTGAAATTATTTTACAAGTAATAATTTCAACGGTAAAATCATACCATAGAAATATGACCAAATCTCTCTTGAAACACATGCTACTGTATTAGAAATTAATAACAACATATCTATTAATCTTCTGAATTCAAGAACGACATTATACTCTCCAGATCCAAAGCTTCAAGATTTGCAAGAGAGGCATATTCTTCACTGACCACAATATTGTCACCATCTTCAATGTTGTTCTCTTTTTCTTGGTTGGAATCTAAATTTATAGCATACCGGCCTATGAGAAGTTCATCAATGTCGAAATCAGTAAGAAAATCATCCTGTAGCGATGAAGAAGATCGGCTGTTGCTAACTGCACAATCCGATTTGGAGACTAAATCTTTTTGATCAGCCGTCTGATTATTTTGTTGTGGTGGGATGATAACCTTGGCGCACCTTACAGCTTTTGTTCGGATCACTTGGTGTGGTTCGCTAGTGATCTCTGGGTTGATCAACTTAGACGAGAAATTCCTTGTACATTCACTCAGCTTTTTCAACTTAGTAGGGTTTCTGTTGCAACTTTGTTTCTTGTCACCTACCATCCTTTTACTCAAATTTGTGTTCCAATAATTTTTAATTTCATTGTCTGTTCTCCCAGGTAATCTCCCAGCGATGAGGGACCACCTTGCAGAAACATAACATAATATTGATTTCATTTTTCAAGTTAATTATTTTCTCACAAATAAAAATTGGCAACTCAGCAACATAAACATTCAATTTAAGTTTAAAATTTAAACGAGTTCATGAAACTATCTTGAAAAGTATAGTTTTATAAATAAAATTCGAAATTGAATTTTACAATTTAAGATAACTCAGGTAATATATCAATTACACAAAATCTCAATAAAAAAATTATCACTTTACTATATGATTTAATACATATTTTATCAATAGTTTAAAACTTATTGATTTTTTTTTATAAATTTAAAACTCTCATAAATGCATTTTAGATGATAAGCCACAATCATTAATTAAATTTCTATCATAAACTTGAAAATTTTAATTCAAACATGAACATGTAAGTAACTTTAGTTTATCACAAATAAAAATTGATAACTTGGCAATGTTAGAATTTAAGAGAGCGAAGAGAAGTGAGAATTGAAGAGAGTAAAGAGATTATACAAATGTTTACATTGGTTCCATTATATTGAGAATACCTTACATAAGTTCACTACTATTGAGAATACAATTCAACCTATATATAGGTTGTTAAAGGAAAAAGCCAAACCTTAAAACAAAGATGAAAACATGGCCTAAAGTAAGCCATAAAACAAGGATGAAAACATGGCCTAAAGTAATCCTTAAAACAATGATTAAAATATACTAATAAGCATAATAATAAACATAATCTCTAACACCTAGGATGTCTCTCTATCATGCCCCCGCAAGATGGAGCATCCATCTCGGATGCCAATCTTGAATCGATGATGGTTGTACTGGGCAGTGATTGGTGTTGTCACTTTCTTCCCTTCTTCTCGTTTTAGAAAAGTCTCGTGAACTAGAAGCTTATCGTGAAGCTCCTCGTATGTCACAGAGAGATATCAAAATGAGGGAGGCTGATCTTGAAATGGAGAGAAGAAGAGGATATGAGCTACAAAAGCAGGTAGTTGAGTTGGAAACTCATGTGTCAAACTCAAAATCCAACACTAAGAAGTTGATGGAAGAGCTTGAAGTAAGTAGAGATAGGATTGATTCAGAGAGAAGGCAGGTTATAGATCTACAGGAAATAATCTTGGGCTTAGGAGAGAAACTAAAGGAGAAGGGAGAGAGACAGCAATTATTGCAACGATGTAAATTCGCAGTCGTTTTGGTGACAGCTGAGAAAGAAGAAGCTGAGGTTGTTGTTGAGAGAGAAGATTCCATTTGTTTAGAGAGAGAGAGAGGGAGTGAAAGTGATTTCAGTTTCTAAAGAGAGTTCCAGGGAATCCGTCTGGAGCTGTTAAATAGGATAGGGTGCAGTGAAGCCCAGGAGGGATAGAGAAAGAGAGAAGACACGGCAAAAAGGCAGAGAGAGAGGAAAAAGAAAGAAAATATGTTTCCGTAAAATTTAGATGAGAGGGAGAGGAAAATTTTGGAAAGGGAACAAAGAAGAGGAGAGAGGTGTGACGAAACAGTGGGAAGGAAGGGGTGGTATAGACAGAAAAACGGTGAGTTACTTGCTGGAGCAAAGTTCCCCACTATGTTATAGGAAAAATTGCTGTTGAAGGGGGAGTAGGAGTTATGAAAACTTTGATTTCCTGAGTTGGTTGGAGAAGACATTGCAGAGAAAGGGAAAAGAAAAAGAGGGAGATATAAGGGAGATATGAGGATCGGTTTTTAAGCTTGATGGCTTGATTGCTCTGATACCATGTTAGAATTTAAGAGAGCGAAGAGTAGTGAGAATTGAAGAGAGTAAAGAGATTATACAAATGTTTACATTGGTTCTATTATATTGAGAATACCTTACATAAGTTCACTACTATTGAGAATACAATTCAACCTAAATATAGGTTGTTAAAGGAAAAAAGCAAACCTTAAAACAAGGATGAAAACATGGCCTAAAGTAAGCTTTAAAATAAGGATGAAAACATGACCTAAAGTAATCCTTAAAACAATGATGAAAATATACTAATAAGCATAATAATAAACATAATCTCTAACACCTAGGATGTCTCTCTATCATGCCTCCGCAAGATGGAGCATCCATCTCGAATGCCAATCTTGAACCGATGATGGTTGTACTGGGCAGTGATTGGTGTTGTCACTTTCTTCCCTTCTTCTCGTTTTTGAAAAGTCTCGTGAACTAGAAGCTTATCGTGAAGCTCTTCGTATGTCACAGAGAGATATCAAAATGAGGGAGGCTGATCTTGAAATGGAGAGAAGAAGAGGATATGAGCTGCAAAAGCAGGTAGTTGAATTGGAAAATCGTGTGTCAAACTCAAAATCCAACACTAAGAAGTTGATGGAAGAGCTTGAAGTAAGTAGAGATAGGCTTGATTCAGAGAGAATGCAGGTTATAGATCTACAGGAAACAATCTTGGGCTTAGGAGAGAAACTAAAGGAGAGGGGAGAGAGACGACAATTACTGCAACGATGCAAATTCGCAGTCATTTTGGTGACAACTGAGAAGGAAGAAGCCGAGGCTGTTGTTGAGAGAGAAGATTCCATTTGCTTAGAGAGAGAGAGAGAGAGAGGGAGTCAAAGTGATTTCAATTTCTAAAGAGAGTTCCAGGGAATCCGTTTGGAGCTGTTAAATAGGATAGGGTGCAGTGAAGCCCAGGAGAGATAGAGAAAGAGAGAAGACACGGCAAAAAGGCAGAGAGGGAGGAAAAGGAAAGAAAAGGTGTTTCCGTAAAATTTAGATGAGAAGGAGCGCCAAATTTTGGAAAGGGAACAAAGAAGAGGAAAGAGGCGTGACAAAACAGCGGGAAGGAAGGGGCGGTATAAACAGAAAAACGGTGAGTTACTTGCTGGAGCAAAGTTCCCCACTGTGTTATAGGAAAAAATTGCTGTTGAAGGGGGAGTAGGAGTTATGAAAACCTTGATTTCCTGAGTTGGTTGGAGAAAACATTGCAGAGAAGGGGAAAAGAAAAAGAGGGAGATATAAGGGAGATATGAGGATCGGTTTTTAAGCTTGATGGCTTGAGTGCTCTGATACCATGTTAGAATTTAAGAGAGTGAAGAGAAGTGAGAATTGAAGAGAGTAAAAAGATTATACAAATGTTTACATTGGTTCTATTATATTGAGAATACCTTACATAAGTTCACTAATATTGAGAATACAATTCAACCTATATATAGGTTGTTAAAGGAAAAAGGCAAACCTTAAAACAATGATGAAAACATGGCCTAAAGTAAGCCTTAAAACAAGGATGAAAACATGGCCTAAAGTAATCCTTAAAACAATGATGAAAATATACTAATAAGCATAATAATAAACATAATCTCTAACACCTAAGATGTCTCTCTATCAGGCAACACAGGATTAAAGGAATATATATGGATGACCAATTATTCCAAAGTCTTCGTTTTGATTAATGAGAACTCCTTTCTCATTAGAGTGGTGATACCATAGAACTGAGTTCGTGGGAGTTTTTCCCGGAACTGAGAGAATCCATTAGTAATCACAGAAAAATTGAGTTGTAACTTTGATATTTATTTTTTTCTTTTTAAAATTTTTGGTATAATTACTATTCAATTTCCCCATTATTACTAATAAATTTTCTCAATTTCATGGTAACTTTCACAAAACCGATTCTATAGAATGGGGTCTCTTCTCTTTATCTATTCACTCAGGATCTAACATCTTAATTTAATATTATGTCCTTTAACTTCCCATATTGGCTGGTTCCTTTTCTACTAAGATCTCCTTTTAAATTCTGCTTGTTTTTATTAGATAGAAAAGCTTCATTTTTCAATCTGAAAAAACTTCATTCTTCACCATTCAGCAACCAATGCAAAATAATTAAATAGAAAATTATATTAAAAAATTCTGAAGAATATCTATATAGAAGAAGAAAATGAATTCCACTATATATAGCAGATTATACCTATTACCAAGAAGCTTATGTAGTCTGATGATGAGCTCGTCTTCTTCAGGAGAAATGTTACCTCTCTTAATATCAGGCTTCAGATAATTCAACCATCTTAGCCTGCAACTTTTCCCGCATCGCTTCAACCCTAAAATAGCTTTAAATTATTTTAGATGAAATCACATTCTACTAATTAGAGGAACCGGGAAAGTAATGATGGAAGTATTTAAAAAGAAGGAAAGAAAATAGCTAGAATTAACGTTACCAGCAAGTTGAGGAAGGTCTCTCCAATTGCCTTCTCCATGAGTTTTGACATATTCAACAAGGATTTTATCTTCCCAGGCAGACCATGACCCTCTGTTCAGTCCTTCTTTCGCACAACATGGCCTCCTTCCCATTCTCTCTCTCTCGCTTGACTTAAAGGGGTGTTATAATTTATAATTTCATTTGCTTTGATAAATTATTGCATATATAAATAGTGAAAACCTACCTCCAGATATATACACACACATGTGGACGGGATTGAAAAAGCTCTATGATAAAAGGTAGTTTTTTGGTTTTGGTGTAATAAACGTGCTTCTTGATTCAAAAGTGGGCTATCGAATGATTAAAAAATTAGCATGGCCTACATTTGAATTAAAATATACACATACTAAACAGCAGACTAAACCATTTTACTACAGAATATCACCACTCAATTAGAAGATGGTCATGCTAGATTTTAGGTAACTATAGGCCATAGCACACTTTAAGTAAGATGTGTTTGGTTAAAAAAATTATATTCACTTTTTGATTTTATTTTAACATAAAATAAAAAATTGAAGTGAAAATATGTTCAACGATTGAAAACAAAATATATTTTCTAAACAATAAAAGTAGACTAAATTCAAAAAAAAAGAAAATAATGGTTTTTAACTGTTTTTATTAATTTGAAAACAAAACTTAAAATGGTTTTAATGTGAACTACCTGAAAGTTGAGTAAATATTTTTAGAGTTTCCTAATTATATTTTTCTATTATATTCCAACAATGTGTTTTACTAACTTTGCAGTCCGTAGCGAGTGAGGAGTAAAACTTATAAGAGCGTATTGAAATTGATGGTCTATTTTGATTGTAAGTACACCTTTGTAAAAAAAAATGATTTTATTATCCTAAAAATAAAAAACAAAAACAGAGAGGGTATGTTTGGGTAACAGTTTCCTGTTTTCAGTTTTCAAAAAAAACTAAAAACAATTTTCTGATGTTTTATGAAGAAAATATATTTGGATAACTGAAACTCAAAAATTATTTCCAAAACAGAAAACAGTGAAATGTTGTTTAAATAATCTTATTTTGAAAACTATTTTGAAAATAGAAAACTGTTTGGATACACCTGCTTGTAATCGTAGTTTTCAGTTTTGATTTTAAATTTGAAATCTATGTTAATTTTATTTCTCATATTTACTAAATACATTTTTAGCACACACCAAATACTTGAAGTAATTAATAATATTTTGTTTTAAAAATTTTAGTATTTTTTATATACCCTGGATCAAACATGACCAAACTCATCTCCCTCGCCATATCACGTATGTTTGTTTGTTAAATTAATTCTAAGGAATTAAAATAAGAAATACAACACAACTTTCGCAATTTGATAAAATGTAAACAACCAACCTATCATTCTTCTTGGAAAATGGTTCAATATCTAAACAGATTCAGTCAACAGAATTCCCTTTTTGGATCCTAAGACCATTCAGCAGCAAAACAAAATCATATACAAACCAAGAAAAAAGTCTACCCAAGAAATAAATAAAAATCAAAGCGCATTCAAAATTTAAGAATTCAACAATACCCAAAACAAAAACAAAAAAGTGCAAAAGAAAAATAAAAAATGGAAACAACCCCAAGTGAGTGAAAACTGAAGAGAAAGCGAGATCTAGAGGAAAAAAAAGGGTGGGTATTTGGTCCTCCTCCATGTGCGTCCCACTAGTATATTATACGATGCCAACTGGGGCTCCATCAAGCTCCAAATCAACAACCAAAACATTGAATGTGCAATTCATCCCAACCAAACTCAATTCCTCTAAACCTTGAATCATTGTCTTCATTAGATCAAAGGAACAAATCATTTTCTTTTATCATTGGAAATGATCAAGCCACAAATCACAAACATATATTTCAATAGATTTAGCTTTACAAATCAAGAACAATTTCTTTAAAAAAGGAAAAATCACTAGGAAGAAAATCTCAAAAAGAGCTCAGCTGTCTTCTGCCATTCTACACCGCCACATAGTAGCTTCACCAGGCTGTGACCGCTCGGTAGTGCCTGTAAGCTAAAGTCCATAGAATATTTTTAAATAGAAATCAAGCATATAAAAAAAAAAAAAAACAAGAATATGAACCCAGAAAAATAAAGCATATGGACCTAGAAATCCAAGTATAGAAACCCATTTTCCTACCCTCCAAACACCTCAATCCCTTTCTCTTATCTATTAAAAACCCTTCATAAAATCAGAAATCCGAGAATGAAAGAAAAGATCAGAGTATTCACACACAGTGCCATCACCGGTCACGATCAAACCACTATTAACGTCACAGTGAGCCGCCACCACCACCGTGCCATCACTGAAGTCCATACCACTGCAAGTTACAGATCGAGGATGAAAAAGAAGAAAAGGGAAGAGAATGAGGAATAATAAGAAGAAAAACACATGAGAAGGAACCGTGGGTGGCGCTGCTAATAGGAGAATAAGAAGCAAGAGTTGGGAGGATACGGAGCTGCACCCAATGCTTGAAGAGGAGTAGGAGTATCATGATGTCGATGACTGATCAATGTGAGAGAGAGTGAGGGAAGATGGCAAGAAACACCAACTTTGGAGAAGTGGGTCATGCGTGAGAGAAGAGAACAGAGAAGAGAAAAGGAAATATGGGTTATTTTCTAAAAATTAGTTCTGAAAACACCAAAAATGGTGTTTGAAAAGAGTTTTTTTTTTTTAAAGAGTTTTAGAAAATATGTCTGAAAATGGGTTACCCGAACATGATTATAAATTTTGGAAGCAGATTTTAGTTTTTGAAAAATGAAAACTGTTTTTGAAAACCCAAAACAAACATGCCCAAAATGTTTCAAAAGCAAAGCCACCCTCAACTTTTTCCTAGTGCTAACAATCAATCCTGAGAATAGCAAAAAGATATTTTCGATTGCCCTCCATCCATCCAACTTTAATACAACTCATATTATCTTCAAAATGTCTATAAAAGGAAAACGGTTTTAAATTTTAAACTGATCAAATAACTTAATATCTGTGGATGGATGATCTACATGTATATGATTTAAAATTGAATGCATTGGATCGATCACGTGAGTGAAAATGTATTGTAATTAAGTATCGTTGATAAGAGATTGACTCTTGATCATTGTGAGAGACAAAAAAAAATGGTTTAATAAAAATAAAAAGAATTTGAGAATTAGAGACTTTAGAGAATTTAAGAAGAAGAAGAAGAAGAAGAGAGGATTTTGATGAAAGAAGAATTCTGATTATTAATCTCGTAATTATATGGGCACTGAAGTGTTTGTTATGTAATTAACTCTAACTACTAACTAAAACTATTAGGAAAATAAAAAAAAAAATTTGAACAACTTGTAAGTGTTCTACCAACTGTCTACTTCTTTTCTTACTTCATGACGTAATCCTTAGTCCACCCTGGACTTATCCTTAGCCTTATCTCCCCCCTACTTGTTAGAAAAATGAGAGTAAAGTGTTCTTTGAAAACTCAAAAGGCATTAGTTTAAATCAAATGGTTTTGATTTAAATAGAAAATGTGTGAGATTAAATAAAAATATATCATTTTAAATCAAAGGTTGTGATTTAAACAGAAAAGGTGTGAGATTTAATATTTATTTTATAAACAGACACGATCTGGTCCGTTAAAAACTAATAGGCATGATTGTAAAGCTCTCATTAAATCTGGAAAAAAAAATCATATCTTCCCAATTGGAAAAACATGACTTTCCAGAATCATTTGAAGATGTGTTTCTACACCTATAAATACCAATCGCTTCCTATTTTCAGAACACAATTCATTTCATTATTTATTCTCTATTTTTTCTCTCAAAACTCTGTCATAATATTTAAGTATTTCAAAGTATAATTAAATCAGAAGTTTTTCAGATTTTGTCGTCTGTAGACTTCAAGTTTGAGACTTAGTTGTATCTTGGAGGAATATTCATCTGTACCAATAACAAACTTGTTTATTCAAGTGGGGACGAATAAGCCTTAAAGACAGTGATTACTACACGCCTCTAAGTCTTGATTCTTATATTCTGTTACAGTTTAGAAAAATATTACAACAATTTTAAGGCTTTACTTTTTGTCCAATAATATGGAGACAGAATCATTTAAAGTGATGAATCAAGACTTCATCAATCTGGACAGATTCGATGGAAATAATTTCAGTCGATGGCAAGATAAGATTATGTTCTTGCTTACAACGTTGAAAATTTTCTACATACTGGATCATAATCTGCATCCTATTCTTGATGATCCAGTACCTAAGGAAGGAGAGCAGCCACAAACAGCAGTTATTGAACAAATAACTACAGAAAAAAAAAGAAGAAAAAATAGTTAATCGTGGGCATATTCTCAATACAATGTCAAATCTCTTGAACGATCCATTCACTGACATCAACTCTGTGAAATCAAGGTTTGATTAATTTCTTGCAAAACTGAAAGGTACACTTCAATTTTTTTTTCTTTGCTCTTGTTTACACAAACATTAAAGTGAATATGGTTTGTGATTTTAAAGAGACTAAATTTTAAGTTTGCATGCATATATAAGAGATGAGATTTAACCAGGAAAACTTTTGATTGCAATAATAATTTTGAATCATTATAAAATTTCATTTGAATATATAACATGTCCTTTATGATCTTGTTTTATTTGCCATGGTTGTTCTGATACCCTTTATATAAAGGGAATGATAATTTGCTATTGTATACAATGGTATGCAAATTTAATTATTTTAAAAACGAAAGTGGATATGGAATAAATTTGAGGATGTCAATAACATGTCAATTCGTTTGGTTCGATTTGCTAAAGTTGTGAGGCCATTTAGCCTGTATGTATTTAAATTTATAATTTATTGTTATTTGGTTGATTAAATTATTTAGTAACATTATAAATTTACATGAGATATTAAATTGAGATTTATTATAACTTTATAGTAAAAGTCACTGTGAACATTTATTGCTATAGCTTATTTTTGTGCATGAGTTGTTGTCAAATAAATTTTGACTTTAAAAGGCATTGTTATATATCTGTCTAATGGGAATGATATAACATCTCTAGATTTATTCGTAAAAAAATTAATGTTCAAATAACAGTATCTTGCTTGAGATGTTACTGTTACGTATAATAAACATAAAGTTAACAAATTTTTACGTTTGTGTGTATGTCTTTAAGACATAGTATGCATATGAGTAACATTGTGTTGAAGCACAATGGTAGGGTTTGTTTTGGTTTGTACATAGAAAACTCACATGATTAATTGATACATGTGCAAAAAGAATTAATTGTAGATACACACATAAAAAATGACATTTCTAGAAGTGGAGAGTGAGGACGCCATATAACCCGGACATTGTGATCACCATGAGTGCTATTGTATGTGTATCTTAATAAAGAAGACATGGTAATGTATATGGTAATATTGAACAAATGTCCTAATGATTAATCACAGAGTCCGACCACTTCTTTCAGACAGAGTAAGATTCTTTGATTGATAAAGGTGTGGCTGTAGAGTTTTGATATTCAATATCAAAACTGGGCTTCATTTGTATGATTCAATTCCTCAAGCATATTTATTTATGGCTATATTGAGTAGTAACTTGTGTATTAAAAAATAGCACACATAGTAGAATTATGGGGGTCATTTCGTTGTTTAACAATGAAATAATTAATAATTAATTTCTTATTGTTGTTAATGAAAGAATTATATATATATATATATATATATATATATATATATTTAAATGTGGGGTATTAATTATATTATAGAATACCATAAATATATGTGAAAAATTGTTGAAATCTTGAAACTTATATGGTTGATACAAGTGAAACCAAGAAGTATACTTTATGAAAATTAAAGTGAGAAAGCTTAGTGGGAGTTATACTTTGAGTACTTTATAGTAAATTACGAGAATATACAAATTTAGTAGAATCTTTGGTTACCTAGAAGAAACCATAGATTTGATTTGAACTAGTTGTATCAAGAGGATACACTGATGCCATGACAATCTGGTTGTATCAAGAGGATACATGGATGCTAGTCGGATGACTAAAGTAAGAGATATAATATACCTAGGAGGAGGTGATGTTTCTTGGAAGAGCAAGAAACAAATTTGTATGTCTCACACAATGAAATTCGAATTAATTGCATCGACAGCAATTGAGAAAAAAAAAATGTTGAATGAATTAATTAGAAATTTATTGTTGGAAATAAATTTTGTGGCCACATCCTATGCATTTAAAATTCATACTTTGCTATAATGAAGTTTTATGAGGGGTACCTTAAAAAGTAAGTCTAGACTTATCAGTCTTAGATATGAGTATGTGAGACAACTGATACAAGATGGTATCATTACAATTATCTATGTAAAGTCAAGTAAAAACTTGGTTGATCCACTTACTAAGGCACTTGCAAGAGACCTAGTAAGCAATACATTTAGAAATATAAGACTTAAACCATTTAAAAGTTAACAGTGATGGCAACCCAACTTAATGATAATAGACCACTAGTCCTAAGTTTTAATGGGTAATAACAAGTTATTGTGATTGACTGTGGATATTATCATAAAATTGGTCCATAATAAATTATCACTGAAATAAGAGAATTGTATGTGTGTGGTGGTTCCAGTCGTATCACATAGGAATGCTGGTTTAATCTAAAGGCACTACAACATATTAGGTGAACGCTGGCACTTTTTTTTTGCATATTTCGGCGCTTTAAAGTGCTGCAATATTCATTACCGGCACTTTTTGCAAGCGCCGAATGAAACGCCGGTATGTGTGGTGTCGAAGCGCAAATATTGGAGCTTAAAGAAAGCGCCGCAATATGCATATTTTTTCGGCGCTTAGAAGCACCGGTATATACTGACGCTTCTAAGCGCCGAAATATACTGAGTCACCTTTTCTCAGTTCCCAGATTTGAATTGAAAATTTATCCTCTCAATCAACAAGGTCACCTTTTCTCTTTGCTTCTTCGAATTCAATTCATAGCTTGTAAAAAAACAAAATCATCTCTGCGTGTAAACATTCAACAGAAGAGCCATATACAATATTCAGACTACTACACCAGATAGATGCTTATTCCGACATAGGAAACTGGAAATAATATGTATGCCTAAAAGTTACCTAATTAGGATTCCTCACTCTGAAACCACTATACGGCTGCTGCCCCTTGGAATTTTTTCGTGTAAAATAAAGCTGGAGCAGAATCAAGTGCATCCTCTCTTCCTTCTGATGAAGAATTCGTTACTGTCTCTTTCACCAAGCCATTTTCCAGACAAAACCCTTTCTCATGCTGTCCACCAAGGAAAGAGCAAACAACATCTCTTACAATGAAGAAGCGAACCCAAATTTTCTACCACCAGATCAGCCGCAACTTCATAGCTTCTAAAGCCGTATTTCGCCAACCATCAGAGATCAAAGCTGTGAAGCGTGAAAACAAAAAAATGGGATAAACTTATTTAACTAAATAGTTGAGATTTTTAAAAGGAGACTACTTACTTGAAGGCTAACACAAAGAATCTGATTATCTCCCGAAAGTTAGAAGAGTTTTTTTGCCTGTGAAGCAAAATTTTGAAACCGTAAACAAAAACTTTGAAACTGTAAGCACGGCAGCTTAGGGTGTAGGACCTCAAATTTTGGGGGAAAGTCACGGCACAGGGGAGCTTAGGGACAAGACGAAAATTTTAGGGAAAAATATGGGCACGGCAAGGAACGACAAGGTTATTTATACTTGATTTTTTTAGCATATTCTGACGCTTTAAAACCCCGAAATATGAAATGAGCATATTCCAGCGCTTTAAATGAGCATATACAGGCGCTTTAAAGCACTGGAATATGCTCATTTCATATTTCGGCACTTTAAAGCGCTGAAATATGCTCATTTCATATTTCAGCACTTTAAAGCGCCGGCATATGAAATGGGTTTTGAGCATATACAGGCACTTTGAAGCACCGGAATATGCTCGAAACCCATTTAATATTCCGGCGCTTCAAAGCACTAATATATACTCATTTCATATTCTGGTGCTTTGAAGTGCCAGTATATGCAAAAGAGCATATACCAGCGCTTGAAAGCGTCGGAATATGTAATCAGCTGCGCATATAATGGCGCTTTGAAATGCCGTTATATATTCTTTGAATATTACGGCGCTTCAAGGAAGCACCACTAAAAAAGTGCCGACGGTTAATATATTGCGGCGTTTTTGTAAAGCGTCGGAAATAAAGCACCAACAAATGTCAATTCTCTTGTAATGAGGATACTATTCATTTCGATATGACTTTGAATTGTTTACATTAATAAAAAAATTAAATCGAATGATATTTTTTCTATGTATACAAAACTTAAAAATATTGTGATA
Organism: Bretschneidera sinensis; assembly: GCA_023935145.1. NCBI lineage: Eukaryota > Viridiplantae > Streptophyta > Magnoliopsida > Brassicales > Akaniaceae > Bretschneidera > Bretschneidera sinensis. The sequence goes on along the minus strand of CM043700.1, from coordinate 31,797,735 downwards.
GATTTTTTTAAAATTGATTTTTCAAATAAACAAAGGATTGGTTGAAAAATGAGAGTAAAGGTATCATTGCAATTAAATGAAGACGCACAAACAGCCAGCTATTTTTAGTCATCCCAATATACAGCGTTCTAAAACCAATAAATCCACTAGTTACAGTAATTTTGTAACGGTAAAGTAGTATTTTACCATTATTATGTTGTGTTATATTTTGATATTTGTGGAACAAAAATTATTCTCTTTTTTGTTTTTTTCATTCAAGACAAAAGAAAAAGTTTTCTGTCGTAATTGCTGTAATTAATGTAACCTGAACCACGTGTTGATTAATACTATCTTCAACTATCCTTCAAAGTTCAAACAAACTGCATGCTTTCAACTACCTCTCTCTTTTATTGCTCTCTCCACGTTAGTTCTTGCACCTATTCCCACCGACCAACTTTTTTGTGTCCAACCCAATGGGAGCAATGTTTCCCAAAAATCAAAATCTATATCGAGTACATGAATTTGACAGATTGGATTCGAATTAATATCTAATGGTGAAATGTGGGAGTCGTTGAGATCACGTGATCAATATCTATCTTTCTTACCATTACGACAAAAAAAATTTAATTTACTGCTCTCTCTCTCTCTCTCTCTCTCTCTCTCTCTCTCTCTCTCTCTCTCACATAAAAACGTAAATCAGCGTATAATAAATATAAAAATAGTTCAAATAAAATTGGGTAGAATTTAGCACGTGTTTACAGTACTCCTAAACCACTAGATCTAGATTCTCTCTCCTCGATGATTAAGTCAATTTTTTTTTGTTAAGTTAGATTTAAATTTAATGTTTTATATTAGTTGAAAATTTTACTGTTAATTTTTTAAATTTTTTATTAATAATATCAATATAAGTGTGAGATCTAAAAATTAATATTATTAGTAAAGTTTTAAAAGATTATCAGTAAAATTTTCAACTGGTCTAAATCATTGAACTTAAATATGAACCAATCAAGAAATCTTTTAAGTGCCCCAATATTAAAGATATCACTTAACTCTAGGGGTGAGCATGAAACTCGATTGACCCGCGAACCCGACCCAAACTGATATAATCGGTTGGGTTGGAAACATTTTGAACCCGATGGGTTGGATTAGGTCATGCTTTCAAAAATTTCAACCCGATTCAAACCAGTAACCTGGTCAAATATATAATTATGTATTTTATATTTACTATAGTGTGTAAATAATTATAGTATAATTGTGAAATATGTAATCATAAAATGTTCATTCTAATTACTACTAGTGTGTAAAATTATATATAGCAGATATTCCAATGTCCAAACAAGTCTCATATTTTTCAATTACTCAGATTTTAATTTCAAATATTTACACTAGAAACAAATATTGATTTTGAGTTACGAAATAGTTTTCATAATTATTCTTAAGCATAACTTCAATCAGAATAAATCGATGCACAATTAACTTATACTAACAAAATTTTGATTTTTTTGTACCGTTGTAGCTATAAAATAAACATAGAAATTAACACTCTAATCTAAAAAATTCCAGTCGAGATCAATGTATGCAGATAAACTTATATTCCAAAAAGATGTACCATAATGTTGATGGAAGAAATGTTGAATATATGATAAAGCTTAGTAATACCAACTTGCTGAAAACCTTTCATGCAAACATTATTGAATCATTCAATTTGCCTCTCTGTGACCTTTTAAGAGCCTCATGTCGCTTCCAAGTGTATTAAAAATTAGATTGATTAGTGAGATAGCACTAGCACGACCAACAAATGCTGAGTTACTAAAATATATTATTAGCAACGGTCCAGAAATTCAGATTTCTTTTGTAATTGGACAGTCTTCTAAAGTAAGTTAAATTAATGTCAACTAAAGTAGTTCATAGCACAACATTCAGATGAAGATTGTGTTTTTCAATATAACGATGAATCCATATTCTAACATCAAGGGCTCCAAGTTGTGAGCATGCAGATAAGCAATTGACCATGGTCACTTCATCAAGCTCTATATCACTCGCTTGCATTTCATGAAACAATGCCAAAATATATTTATCAAGTTTGGCTTCAACGTAGCCTCCAATTATAGCATTTCATGGCACAATATTCTTCTCTTGCTTGTCATCAAAAAACTTCTTAGCAGTATCCAAAAAACCAAATTTAGCATAGATTACAACTATTGTAGTCCATGAGACAATTTTTCTCTTTTTCATGTTATCAAATATTATTTGTGCTGTCAGGCACACATATTTTATTTGTAATAAGATAGATTTAGTTTTGGATTTAATAGAATATTTTTTTGTTATGTAATATGTATGGTTTAATTATTTAGTAAAAAAAATATATCAACCCGGTGACCCAAACTAATTAGAATGGATTGGGTTGGGTTGAGATTGGATGGGTTCATGGGTTGAGTTGGGTTGAAATTTTTTCAACCCAGTATGAATAGGTTGCGTTAAAATTTCAAGATAACCCAATCTAAACCGATCCATTCTTAAACCTAAAGTCTATATTAATAAAAATGCAAAGACCAACCAGTAACTAGAGGTAAACCTTGAGAACAAAAGTAATTTGCCCCTTTTATATATAATCGTGATCATATAGCAATAGTTTCAGTTTTTAGCCGTTAATTATGATAGTTTTAAAACAGATTTTAGTAAAATTATTGTGAAACTATCTAAAAGTTGTTAAATGTTTAGTAAAACAGTTGCAAAACTAATTTTTATATAAAAAATTTGGTGTGCTTTTAGCACAAATTTTAGTTTTATTATAATTCTTTCTAAAAAAACTTTTAAAAAAAGTTTGATCTAATTTTTATTTTTTTAAAACAACAAGAGTTTTGTAAACTCCACCAAACTTAGCTCTTAAAACGGTTTTAGTTTTTTAAAAAAAATAGAAATTAACCCAAACGTTACCTGTTAATATGTTGTTAAAGGTTTATTGAAACCCACCTATGAATCTGATAAAGGTTTTCAATACATACTGACAACATTCCGCTTTTGCTGTAAGAATGGTACAGAAGTGGTACCTTTCAATCGTTAGACGAAATGGAGCTCACAATTTAACTTTGATTGCTCGGTTTTTCGCCATCCTAGCTTGGCTGGGGAAGGCAGCTTAAATAGAAATGATACGGGCCAATGGGTTATTGGTTTCAATCGAAATATTGTAGTTGGCTCCAGTCTTTTAGCCGAGCTATGTATCATTGAAGGAAATAGGACATGCCGACTCTCACCCCCATAACCCTCTAATGGACGATTGCATATTGCTCAAAGACAAACTCCACCGGATCAAATGAGGCGTGTTTATACTGCTTATGCACTTGCAAAGAAGGGAACAAAGAAACATCATCAACTAATGGTCTCACTATTTTTTATAAGCATTACGAAAGAAACAAGGAAACATTACTAACGAAACAAGAAAGAATGGCAGTCAGATAGCAAATTGTTTCTAGTTAAACCTTCAAACAACGCAGCACTATTGGTGCCAATCTGATCAAAATGGTTATGAAAAGAGTACATCAAAGACCACTAATTAACAAAATCCATTTACATCCACTATCAACAAATGAATTTTATTTAGAAAGAGAGGAAGAAGAATTTGAGTATGGAGGATTGAAGAATAATGCAAAAGTAATACAGAGTTAAAAAAGTAAAGCAGCTGCGCATGCAATGGCCAAGCTTGCTCTCAAGCTTAGTGATACAGTTGTTTGGGTGGATGATCCCCCTTTGGAACTTACTGGTGTTTTAAAAGCAGATTGTTTGGCAGATTAATTTTTCAATGAAGCGTGATTTGGTTCTTTAAAAAAAAAAGAAGTAGAATGTAGATACCCAAAAAAATTTCATGCAGAGAATGAAAGCATTTTTCTTTCGATCCCTAATACCCTAAGATTATTTATACCATGCTAAGGTGGAAACGATACCCTTCACCCTCTACACAAAAAAAAGTTCTAATTATAAGAAGAAATGACCTTAGTTCCAGGCGAAATGATTGGGAATAATCAACCCGACAAGAAAACTGACCCTGAAATGTCATTGACAAATTTACTTAATGATTTTTTTTCAGCTCAATTACTACGTTTAAGGTGTGCTTAATAGGAGAGAAAAATAAAAAGAAAAATATATTAATAGAAAAGAAAACTAGAATGAGAAAAATAAAAATATTTAACTTTTTCTTTTACGTGTTTAGTAGAGATGATGCAAAATTAAGAGAAAAGAAAATAGTTTTTTTCTACCCTAATTTAATAGAGTAGAAAAGTGAGAGGAAAGAAAATATAAAAAATATTAGTTTTACAATTATATCATTTGTAATGTTAATGAATATTAATGTGAAAGATTACATAAAGATTAATTGGTAAATTAATAATTTTATTTATTTTTTTTTTATTTTTCATTTTTCAATCTCCTAATTTTAAAAATTATAATTTATTCGTGTAAATAAAAAACATCAATAAAAAAATTTATTCCAAATTTTTCTTTCTTCTCACTTTTGATATGATGTTTTACCGTTGAATATTTGAGCTATATGCAATCTTGCAAACAAATCAGTCAAATCAATGAAAAAAATCATTATATAACCTCCTCCAGCTGTGTTAATGGGGTCTGACCCAAGGTAATGATATTTCCTAAATATTTTACTTGGGAATGCTTTAGAGCACACATCATTCTATTTTCTTCCACTTTTCTTTGGCAAGAACAAGAGTTTCAATAAAGCATACAAAAAGAGATCTGATGTAAAAGTCGAGATGTCACCTTTAGGAGCTGAGCTCATTAAATATGCTGTCTTTTAAAGGAAGGTCATAAAATCTGTCCTAACTCCTAAGTAGCCCCCAAAGGTATTTATAGTGACCACTATATGTCCAAAGACACGTATCAGATTTTGGCATAAAACATAGGCCATGGAATTGCATTATGCAATGACTGGATACAGATTTTTTCTCAGACATGAAATATGGCAGCATATCAGGCAGCAAAAGGTGAAAGACATAGACCTCACGCTCTCGAGAAAGCCTCGGATGACAAGAAATCCTCTGTGAAACCCTTAATTCAGCCTTCAAGCCAAACCTTTGGACAAGGTTTCTGGTTCAACATTTGATCTATGTTTGAGCCAAGGGTTAAAGGTGTGAGAGGCTGAGGGGCTAGTGCTTTAATCACCACGCATCGCTGGTGATTTGAGGCACATGCTATGCAGTCCTTATGCTACTGGTGTCACATGTCAATGGCATACCAAATAGCTAAGCACATTTGGTGACACATGGCGCAACATGTAGAGAAGTAAATCCTTTGTCAACACAACTCAGTACATAGAGAGAGGAAAACAGAAGCAAACCTATTTTGACGAGAATTCAGAGTTTCTAGGATATCCCAAGCTTTATACAAAGACATTTAGATGAGAGCTTAGTTTCTAGGATACCCCAAGCTTTACACAGAACTAATTTGATGAGAGGTCTTCACCTTAAAGTCTACTTTTAACATCAAAACAGAACTTTCTTTGATCTGCAAAGGTTGTTAACTTGGTTACTATTTCTTTCAATCCAAATACTGTAAGTTACTATGTACCGAAAAAATACTGTGAGTTACTGATGACGAGGCAACCTTAAAAAGCACATGAAAACTTTTACCTTTTGAATGAGTAAACAATCACTGAAACTCCTCATCCCAGTCTCTGATGGCTAGCTCCTGTGCTCTTACACATACCTAAGACCTTCCTTGTTAATTGCTACCTGCTATTTGCATTTACAAAATTACAATACATTCGTGCGTGAAGTTCAATAAAAAAACAAATAGAGCAAATGTGAATCAACACAAAAAGTGAGAAAGACGTTCTTGTTATGACTGAAAGAAAACATAGCAATAAAACAAGCAAACAAAACATAGATTTATGGTGGTTTGGCCAAATCGACCTACGTCTACACCAGAGAGATGATTCAAGTTTGAAGAAAAAATATTACCAGCAGCTTTGGTGTTTCTCTCAAACCCTAGCCCCCAATACTCCCACACTCTAACCCTAGTGGCCAGTTAACACTAGGATTATACGTAATATGATCCTAGACTTTCTTGTCTACGTAATAAGATCAGACGGCAAGTTGCTGATACAGAAAGAAACCACTGGCCAATCTAGTTCAGGATTGGCCTGATTCAATTTGCAAAAATTTGCAGTACCAGCCCAAACAGAGAAAGACAGAGAAACATCAAAATCAAATTCACCTAAAAATATGTAAATCATAGCTGGCTTCAAAACTCAAGTGATGCCAGGACACTGTCTTAACTTCTTCTCCGTGTGAATACTGGGATAATATGAGCATGTCTGAGTAACAGTTTTTCAGTGTTCAAAAACTGATTTCAAAAATGAAAATTGAAAATAGTTTTATGATGTTTTCTGAAGAAAACATGTTTGGATAACTGTAACTCGAAAACTGTTTCAAAACATAAAACAATGAAATGCTGTTTGGATAATCTGATTTTGAAAACTGTTTTGAAAATAGAAAATTGTTTGGATACACCTTCTTGTAATTGTTTTCAATTTTCAATTTTCAGTTAAAATTTGAAATCTATATTAATTTTATTTTTCATATTTGCTAAATACATTTTTTTAGCACACACCAAAAACTTGAAAAAAATTAATATTATTTTATTTTAAAATTTTAGTATTTTTTATATACCATGAATCAAACATGACCAAACTTTTCCTAATCGCCATGTATGCTTTTTATATACCATGTTTTTTTGTTTATTTTCTTTTTATCATATGTAAACAATTAAATGAAATTGTCTCATTTTATCCTCACTCTTCTTAATCCATTGTACCAATCAGGCACTATCAGAAGGTTCTTGCAAGTCACCCTTCAACCCATTCTTAAAGCATTGAAATACATGAGTCTTCTTGCTTTCACTAGTCTCACCTTTAACTAGCGTTACAAATTGAAATTTCAAATAGGTCCTCATTGGGACACAACAAGTAGACAACTAGAGAAAATTTAACCTAATGAAAAGCCAATGAACAATGCAAATATCCAATCCAACTCAAACAACAATGACAATGAACAAGCAGTCACTGTATAGACAAAATTTAAACTTCTCAACATGAAACTTGATAATGTCTGCTATTAGTGGTTTATATCACTCACGAGTCTCCTAAAGTGTACTCTTCACCTTCAAATAGGTGAAATATAATCCTTTGCATTGAAGGGTAAGAAAAAAATGGGATTCTAATTCATGTCACTCTTTCTAATCTGAGTATAAATTAAACCATGTTAGGCCTCTGCGGAAGCAAAAGGTTATAAAATTTGTCATGTAAGAAAAAACTCTTTCCCTTGCTATCAACAGCTTTTTTCCATCCACACCATCCACCATTTACGATTTTCTTCAGATCATCGCTGCCTGTATAAGGGGGATCAAGTATGAGAAACACATAATCCCCACTAGCTTCATTGTAATCAACTCCAAGAAGCATATATGCAAGAACACCTCCGCCTGTATTTATATACCAATCAGTAAGAAATATGTCCATTACAACAATTCATGTTAAACCTGCAGCCACCCTGTAAAGGAGCTAAATAGAATCCTTACTAAAATTTTAGCAACTAAATGATACACATTACAAGGTGTGATGCTACCATCTTAAGTTACACCATCTTACTTGAGATAAGCTAAGAGCAAATGAAAAAGTAATAGAAAATAAACATTAATTCATTCAACTAATGCAAGGCCAGCTCTCGACATTTTTTAGGTAGCTCAGATCCAGATCTAACATTTATGACTTTGCAACTGACCTGCTCAACAAAGAAACTTGTCAGAGCCATAAAATCACATAACAGTAGATGTGCACTTTAGTAGAAAGATTATAGTACAATTCTTTGATTATTAACAAGATCTCCTAACATAGTCTAAAATGAATATAACAGTTCAGCTCATATTCTAGTCCATATATAGTGCATAATGGAATTATCATGAGCGTTCTTTTTTAAAATAGAATAGTATACTTACACCAAGAAGTTTATCCAAAACAAAGCTCAACTCAATGGCACCAATCCATTCACGTGACCTAATAAAGGAAAGATCCTTGTCGCCAATATCTACAAGCGCCTGTTGTATTTATCTAAGTAAAAGCACTACTGTCACATTGAATCTCATGATATTAATAACAAACATGATGAATATATAGAAATTACTTTTCCTTTAAAAATTTATTTAACTATAAGAGTAAGATAAAAAAGCACAGAGTAACTAAACAAAAATTGACCTGAATTCAAGAAATTGACAGGAAAACAAAAGAAACTTTGGCATGGTCTTGGTGGTAACCCTCTCATACCTATATGAAGGAGCATCTATGGATGTGTAGTGTTGGAGTTTGAACCATGAAATGATAATCTGTAGAGAGCGGTACGCACAACCCCAGCCCTAAGAAGTGATAAATAAATGACTTAATAGTAGAACTGCAATTATAGATGATGAAAACAAAAACACATTTGCGATAACATGGCTTGATTTCAAGAAAACATAATATGAATATTTTTTTTTGTTCTAATACAAAATCCAGTTGTTATCCCAGATCAAAGGTCAAAGCAAAATAATTATTTCCAAAGCTAATTCAAGATTAGGCAGAGAAATAAAATGACCCCAAGAAATTAGTAAAACAGAAGCCTCGTGTTCTGGACATGTGCTTCCATGGAGTTTCCCCACCCATATAGCTTAGAAAAATACTCCATGGCAAACTGAATTGTCCCATCAAAATGCTAAATCATTAGCATAGAGCATAAATTGTAATAAATGTTGACTTCACTGATAAAAAGAAAATCTTCAAGAGGCCCGAAAAAGCAACAATCAGAAGAACTAACGAACTGAATTCCAATCTCCTGAAAAAGAAGAAAACGGAACTCCTTGAAATTACTAATGGAAGCACAGAGGATCACTGTAAATTCCAACTACTATCAACAATGTTGGAATGAAATTACTAGGCTATGATGAAAGACCTGCTGAATTTCAGTCTCTTAAGAAGAGCTACTGGAACTTCAAGAAACTTCTCAGTAGTTGAAGCTTAAAAAATTGATTTTGACTTCTATAGGCTCCCGCAATAATAAATTTGTGCTTTAAGCACATAAACACATGCAAATTAACTATTTTTAACAGCCATTGCGAAGCTATTATAATTCCTAAATCCACATATTATACAATATTAAATGCACAATATAAAGCATGACTGAGTAAAGCTTTTAATATATTACTGACTTAAGTGCAGGTCATCACAGTAATTTGCATATAAGATCTGTCCTATTTTTTTTTTGCTAAGTAAAGAAATATTATTAAGAAAATGGAGCACCAAGAGGATGCATCACAAGGCCAAAGACTAATTACAATAGAGGAAACCCACAAAATCCAAAAGGCCATTCTAATGAGAGATTAGAATAGACATTTACAACTTTAATAGTAAGGAGAGTGAGAAAATCAAATACCGAGTCATCAAATCCATCTTGAAGATAATGAAAGTATTCATAAGAACCTTGAATGAGTGAGACAACTCCCCCTGAGAATCATCTTTATCATTATCTAATGCCACAACTTGACCAATCCCATCTACTTCGTGAGCATATCTTAGAGCTCTTAACCCAGAAGCTGACAATGCCTATATATTCACAAAGAAAGAACTTTAAAAAGTGATTAACTAATCCTAAATAGTATTAAAAACTGAAACAGACCAACAAAAGTATACATATGTATATGAAAAAAGAAGATTATAGAAAAACCTCAATAACTCTTGGTGGCTTGAGTTCCCCTCAAACTTTTCTTTCAGTAGTCTTGACAGTTTCTTATGATATGCTACAAGGCTCATCTTGAGATATTTCTTCATGCCCTTCACATTCTCCGTTAGATTTTTCATTATTCATAACAGAATCATTGGAAGCTTCTTCTACAACAGATCTAGAAGCATCCTTCTCAGACACTTTTGGTGCTGATTTTGTTCTTCTAGACAACACTACTTCATGCTCTTGCTTGCGTTTGGATATGAATGCCCTGAGGACAACAATGGATATGTCTCTGTTGTTGACCTGATTATTATAGAGTGAACAATTAGAACCATTTTATCACTCAATGAAATGATAAACCTAACAAACAGTCAGACTGCAGAGCTAACAAATTCTCAAACTGCAAAGGATCTACCATAAAGTTTTAAGGTAAAAACAAAGAAAATTACTTGTACCACAGCGTTGCAAAAGATTAATAACCCTAAAGTAACAGTAAACCTACATGATAATCTATACAAGGTAACATATACACCTTAAGCCGTTTTAAGTAAAACAAACCTAGAAAAATCTCCTGATTTACAAGAAGATAAATAAATGACTCAATAAATAACTAGAATTCCCGAAAGTATCATTTATAATCGGGCATAGTGTCATGCTAAAACAGAAATATTCCCATTGCAATCAAAATGTCAACTTATGAGCTCACAGGTCACAGGTGGAATGGTTATCAGTCAGAAATGTGCAAGGTTAACAGATGAACCAGGATGAGTTGACCAACATAAGCTCATTTTGGATGGACAGTGTACTTGAAAAATTCATTTTCTCTTATTAAGATTGTCATATAATCTCCATTAATATGATATCATATCTCTTCAACAATTTACATTCTCATGTTTGTCTCTTTATAAAAATACATAAAGGATTATATATGTCTTATGTCATGTTGATTTGTTAACAGCAAATACTAGGCAATGAAGGCCCATATAAAGCAGAGTAGAAAACCTCTACTTGATTTAAGAGAAGTTCTATGTTTCAATCAAAATAAAAGAAGAGTTTCCAGCCAGTATTAATGACAAACGATTACTCATGCATCTATGAATTGCTATTAAAAATGTTAGAAAATGAAATAAATTAACAACTTGAATTTAACTCCAAATTTTTAGAACTGGAAAACAAAAGAAAAAAACATTCACCCAACATGAAAAGGTTGCCAAAAACACTTTCAAGGGCATCAGGGATAAACATTTATTTTATTTATCGTACCTCCAAATTAGTTGCCCCAAAACAACAACCTAGCATCTTCCTCTTCCTCATCAAACTCGTCTCCATACCCAAATTTCGCATCTCCACGGTAGCCGGGTTCGCTCCCGTAGCCTGACTCATTGCCCTGCACATACCCACCAAAAACCTCAAACCCAGCACCACCACCACTGACACTCTCCTTCTCCCCACTGGCCTCACCATCCCTTTCCCTCCTCGAAATCCGTGCCTCGCTCACATCGGACAACCAGTTGGCGTCTCCGCCGTTGTCAAACAACTCCCCGCTTGAGTCCGTTGCCACAACGACAGGGAAATCCGAGCACGTGCCGTACGACGTAGATACCCCCACGGAGCAGCACCTCAGGGTTCCGCTGCGTTCACTGCTACGACCCGATACAAACCGTGAACCATGACGGCGTCGTTTTCTGGCGATCAGGCTAAGGCTCTCCTACTTATAATTCTGCTGGGCCATGGAGACAGGATTATTGCTGTTGGTGTTGTTGTTGATGTCGTCATCGATGAGGGAGAGAAGAGAGCAGAGAGTAGAGAGCAGAGAGTCATGAGCTGAAAATTGAAAATGAAAATCGAAAACTCCGTTTTGGAGTTTTCTAAAATTAGTGTTTGAAAACTCAATTTTAAAAAATTGTTTTATAAAACTACTAACCAAACATATTACTTAGGATTTGAAAAGTGTTACATATTTCTAGGGTTTGAAAAGTGTTTCTAGGTTTCGAAAATTAAAAAGGGTTTTTGAAAACTCAATCCAAACATAGCCAATCTTTTTCTTTACAAGTGACAAATTTGTTACTTGGGCCTTAAAAGCTAATCGGTTCTTGAATGTTTTTTTAATGAGTTTTGATCAGGGCCGTGTCACTCAGCAGACTGGACTCGGCATCACAGCACAGTTCATCTTCAGGCAGCATTTATAATTATATTAATTACATAATTATTATGATAATAATTACATTAATTATATTAATAATACCAATTATTATGATAATTATTATTCTTCTTCTTAATAAATTACAAATATAATTATACAAAATATTATTATGGTAATTACCCCAAAAATCTCGTCTTTTACTTCCTGGCCTAAATTTTCTTTCAATTTCAAGAATGTAACTTTGACTGCGGACGCCGGGGGTGGAGCCAGGGGGTTGGGGAGATGATCGGCGATCCAAACGACGGCCATGATGTCGTCGCAGTTCGGGAAGACGGATTCTTTGACCACGCGCAGGTGATCGGGGTGTGCGGAGTACGCACTGAGGTCGTCCTTGGAGTTTTAGCGGCTGTGTAGCATGTGGGTGAAGCTGAATAGCTAGGATCTGGTGCGGAGGAGAGGACCGGCGGTGAGGTGGACAACGTGGTCAAGGGAGATCAAGCCGTTGAGGCCATTGACCATTGAGCTGACCTGGGAGGGGTCAGCGCCGCCTTTGACCTTGAAGAGTACCACATGCTCGATGGTTTGGGTCGTTGCTGTTGTTGATGATGACATGGTGATTGAGGATCTGGACTGTGAGGATCGAAAGTAAGTTTTGGTGGGGAAAGGGAGTTTGAGATGGGGGCTGTGTTTGGGAGCTGAGAGTGATGGAAAATGGGGAGGAAAAGAATATGTGGTCGTGCTCTCAGACACAGCATCGTCATCTAACGAGTGGAGTTGAATGTGTGGGCGATAGTGATGCCAGGACACTGTCGTAATGCCAATCCCACGTGACTTCTTCTCCGTGAGTACTGGAATACTATCTTTTTCTTTACAAGTGACAAATTTGTTACTTGGGCCGTGTCACTCAACAGACTGCTTGGCAATGAATATATATATATATATATATATGCAGTTTCTTGCTAATTGCTGCAATGAATATTTTACTTCTAACAACATAATTCTGAAGACTGCTTGGCAAGAGGACACACAAGTTATAAAATTAACCTCATAAAGTAAGAAATCGAAAATTCCTTAATGAAACCTCAGCTTGAATTTAACGAAGAACAAAAGAGAACACACAGAAGTTCATAAAATAAGCTCTTTCAAACGTGTTTAAGTAGTGGACTGTTTATGTGGAAGCTACTGATCCTTACAAGTCCTTCACTTTTGCAATGTATTCAGCCATTGCTTCTTCTTTCGTCTTCCCTGAATGACATGCGTTACAAAGTAATTTAGTTTAGCATTTATGTCCAATTGCACGCATTAACTGCCTGTTTGAACTGCAAGGGAACGAAGGAAAAGGAAAGAGAGGGGTGCCTCTTTTATTTAAAATAAATATTTGAGGAGATACTTGTACCCTTCTTTTTCTTCCCCTTCATTCCTCTCAATCCAAACACACTATAAAAAGTACACATAAATTTTCTTTTCCCTATTACCTTCTGCTACTTTTCATGCACTCCATTTCGCTCTCTCTGTAAGACTGAAAACCATGGACGATCTGTGTTGTACATACATATGACATTAATACATATGTCGGTATGTTGATTGCCATGGTAATGGAAAATGAAAGAGAGATTGTTACTGGTGTTAACAGCTCCAACTGTGGCTTGCTTGTATAGCCCGTACAGGATCAGCTTATCTGCATCCTTTTGTTGTTGGAGGTGACGGGTAAAGGGAAAGAGAAATTTAAAAAAAAAAAAAAAAAAAAGGGAAATAGAGATAACTCTTTATTTGGGAGTTTGAAAGAAGCATAACGAATTCACTTATTAAAAAGTATTACTTATCAAAAAAGAAGAATAAGGAAGAAGAAATGAGAGATTTTGAAGGGATACTCTCTTATTCTCTTATTTCCTCTTCTCTCTTTCAATCCGAACATATACAATGAATGAACGACAAGCGCACACAATCAATTCTGTTAGGTAAATTGTGGTTTCTTGTGCATAGCCTTGTTTGAATTTTTTTTGTTTTCGTTTTAAAGTGAACAGTGGAACAGAATTGTAATATGAAAGCGATGTTTTTAAGCTTACAGATAGCGTAAACATAATTACGAGTAAAATGATCCATACACTATTAGTAATAATATGAGAGGTAGAAAGATCAGAACCTGCAAACGCCATTTTGCCTGGGAGCTTCAATTTGATACGTTTCTATTATGTAACTTCCATTTACTTTTCGAATGTGAATTTGAATGTGAAAGGGGCGGGATTAACAATGAAGTTTTTATTGTCACAGGATTCTGATTGTTTCAATTTCAAATGGAAAATGTATAGATTGTTCACTCACATTTTAACCATTCTATTAAATATAGTAGTTTTTCTCTCTCCAAATTATCCCTTTTATTTATTTAATTTGGTGTGATTTCTTTAATTTTCTTAACACTTTCAGGATTTTTTTCCTATTTTAAAAGGGTTTTTCTAGACTCTTTAGAAATTTTTTATTCTCTTTTAAATTTCTAAAAACTGTGTTTTGGTTCATCTTGGTTTGAAGAACAATTTCTGGGTTTCACTTCTTGAAAGCTTTTGCTTTAAAGGGATTTAGGTTTACTACCATTAGCCCTTAAATACTAGTATAAGGCAACAAATTTGCTTTGAAGAACAAGTCCTTCACTTTGGCAATGTATTCAGTCATTGTTTCTTCTTTCGTCTTCCTTGAACGCACTATTAGTAAAATGATAGAGAGGTAAAGAGATCAGAACCTGCAAAGCCACTTGAGATTTGCTTGGGAGGTTCAATTTGATACGTTTCTATTATGTAACCTGAAAAGTCAGTGGATCGGTTTATAATACCAATGCTTTTAAGATAATTCGTAATCAAAGTGTTCAACTCATATATTGATGTCGCACAAAATTAGCTTTCGGATGTGATTTAATAATTAAGATGCATTTCAATGTTTTTTGAGATAATTACAAAGCTTCATGCCTTAAATAAGATGTTGCCACACCTGGAACCACCAAAGTCTTTGCCAAGGTCTGACTATCTATAAAATAATTCATTATTTTATAAGGGTAAACATGGAATCCGGTTGACCTGTGGACCCGACTCAAACCAATACAATGGATTGAATTGGGTTGGGTCTTTGTAGAAATTGAATTGGGTTTGGTTGAAATTTTTTTGAACTCGATGAGTTGGATTGGGTCATGAGTTCAAAATTAAGACAACCAAAACTCATTATTATGAGAAGGTAGATAATTACAAAGCTTCAAGCCTTAAATAAGATGTTGCCACAGCTGGACCCACCAAAGTCTTTGCCAAGGTCTGACTATCAATAAAATAATTTACTATTTTATATGAAAAAAATCACAAGCAACTCATCACTAAGTAACTAAATTCATTAATCTAATGTCGTTGAAGTTTTAGTTTAGTGGTCAAAGTTAAGATCTTGAAACTTTTTGAAGTCTCAAATTTGATTTTAACGGTCTTTGAGTTATTTGTCCAATTTATATATTAATTATTTCTCTTATTTTAAATGGATTGTGGTAGTATGATGGATTTATTGTGTGTTTTTGTATGGCTAATTGAGTAGTACAAACTTATATATTATTATTAAAGCAACCATTACATTACTTGTATGTATCATCGTTTCAATAAATAAAAATTTATTAAATTGATGATAAAAATAAATATTGATAAAAGTTAAATCGATAATGTGTTATATTTTTAAATATTTGATTAGAATTTTATCAAATTAATTGTTTTATCAGCGTATAAGATTTTGTTTATGTTATAACACCATTATTATTTTTTATATTATTAATGTTGAAGATTTATATTCTTTCTTATAATCAAATAATAGTATTTTTCAAATCTGATTTTTCTCATTACATATAAAATAGAACAATTAATCTTGTGTAATTTTTGTTCTTATCTACAAATGCACTTATAACAATAACTACTTTCTTAAAGCGTTTTAAATCGTTAATTGTTCGTTAATTGTCAGTCTTCTGGGTTTTCACATACTTATCAAATTGAATCTCATCATGCAAATAAATTAAAATTTATTTCTACCATACTTATGTCAAAATCAAAACTAAAAATCACTCTGTATTATATGTTATGAAAGTCTACATTTAGCATTTAAGTTTTTTTTCGAAGAGAAAGGAAGAAAAAAAAACATTTATATATTTTCATCAATGTTTTTATTTTTATTTTAAAATTATAATAATAATAATTTGAAACATTGGCGCTATTTGTAGAGGCTTGACTGAATCATTGTCCACTGTACCATTGCAAACTAGAGAGTATCAAATACAGTGTCTCAGGATAAGATGCAGGCCAAATCCATTATAAATTTATCTTTGCTCTCTTCTCTATCATAATATAATTTAGGGGCGTGATGATGTCGTGGGCCTGACACCCCTAGGCCTTAGCAGACCAATCAAGCTCGGATGAGGCTTGGGAGTCTGATAGGCTCGGACCCGAGCCTATAGATCTTCCGAACTTCATTTGAATCGTGTCATCTTTTCATTGGAAGACAACAGTTGTTCGCAAGATTTTATTGTTGGATATTTTAAAATTTTAAACTTCCCATTCTCGGCTAAAACGAATATCAGCGAGCGGACTTGGGCCGGGCAAAAACCAACAATATCCCCACTATCTTGGTATTTACGATTGTACCCCCCTCATTACAGGTCAGCATTTGACGCCCCCTCAAAATCCTCAATGATTCAGGTACTTTCTTTCCTACGGACAATTATCTGATATTCACTGTTTGTCACACGCGTACTTACGAAATGTGTGTGTGAGATCTAAGCGAGATTAAATGCAATGGCTGCAATGCATCATGCATGATACATTTTCGTTTTGATTGGCGGACTGAATTTAAGCGACATTAAAATAAAATTAAGAATTGATTACTATGGTACAGTAATTTTATTTTTTATTTTTTTTATAGGATCGACTAAATCCATCCCACCAATGATAAAGTTATTTTAAAAAAATACATACTATTATTAATATGAATATTTTTATATAAAAAATATATGCAAAATTAACAAAAAAATAATAATTCTTTTACTTAAGTACGACTATCACTATATTTTATAGAAATATGAAAGCTCAAAATGAAACAAAGTTTTTAACATAAAAAGCATAAAAAAGAAAGAAAATGAGAGAAGTAGAAAATTTAATAATTCATTTGTGGTTGGTTTTAAAATTTGAAAAACAAAATTATATCTTTTTTATCAATTTTTTTTATAATTTTTTGTCTTTACTTTTCAAGTTTAAGCTTTTTTGTGAAAATCTAGGCAGTATTTAAGAAAGACAACATTGGAATTATTAGTTGGGTACCTTATTAATATATAACCGAATCCTTTAAAAAATCTTAGAAAATTTTGGATTTTAATGGGGTTGTCCCTACTATGTCTATGTAGATTTGTCCCTCAATCCCATCACAATCTCATGCTTAGTTGATAGATTTATTGTTAGTATTAAAATATTATAATATTAATGTCCAAATTTACACAAACAAATATAGATGAGTTTACATTGAACCTACGCACAAAAACAACTTTAAAACTTTTTGATACTTTAACTTAAAGATTTATTTGATAGAATATCTTGAAAATTGATAAATTTAGGGTTTAGTAGATGTACTTAAAAATTAATAACTTTCTGATTTATTTAATTTTATTTTCGATTTTGGTTCAATCAATAATCTTATTTGGAATAAAATTACCTTTACATTTTAAGATAAGATTACCTTCTTGCCTTTATATAAAAAAAATTACTTACTCTCCATCTCAAATTAATGTTCATCATCTTCTTGATGAACAAACCCTAATCTCACAAACCAATCCCCAAATTTATCCACGCAACAAATCCAATCAAATCAACATTTAAGTCAATATCAATCCAAATAGGAGAAAGAAATTACTAGCAACAACTAAAAAAATATTAAAAGTAATATGCAATAATATAATTTTGTTATTAAACTAAAAAAAGAGAGAGGAGAAGATGGTGGCTTAGCATATCCGACAACCCCATTAGTGAGCTCTCTAATACCATCTGGTTATGTCTCCTATTAAAAACCAGACACCAAAACCAAAAGTAAAACTAAAACTAGAGCTCTTACACAACACAACACACAGATATTGTATTTGTCTCTGTCACATAGTCACAAACAAAGAAAGTATATCAAAAAGAAAAGCAGCCGCGCTAGACTTTCTCGAGGCTCAACGGTGGAAGGAAAAAGAGAAAGAAGGGAAAGAACGAGAAAGAGAACGAGAAGAAGGAGATCGTATGCAGTTTTGAAATTTTTTTAAATAAAAAACCCTCTATGATTAAGGGATGGTGGGGTTTAGCCAAATCCAAACCGACCAAACAATAGAATAAAGACAAATGCGTGATTAAACTAATCCAATCACATTTTATTTTATATTTGCACACTGAAAATTTTACTTAATATTTTAATATTATAAAAATTTTACTCGACATATTAAAGAAAATGACAATATGTCGACATTTGGATGAATGCGGAAGTTTTTTCTTTATAATTTCATTAAAAAATCATAATTTCATTCAATTTTAAAGTTAATTCTATATTATCAAATGCAGCGTAAATGAATCATTTATCTCTGCTTGAATAAAAAAAATTATTATGCTTAATAAGTATTTTATCCAGGTTATTGTCAAAATCTACTATCCATATATATGTGGGGAATATTTAATCAATCAAAAAATAATTTTATATTCTTTTGAGATTACCAATTTCATATAGGGACAGAATGGATGATTCGTTGTAATTTCCAAAATTGACTTATGCTCTTACTTGACTCCAGAAAGAAGCAGACAACAGAAGAAAAAGAAAAAGAAAATAGATGATTGATTAAAATTTAATTTAAACAAATTCAGCGGTAAGTTTTTCATACTTCGTGTATGATAAAAGCTTTTTAAATCAAAACCAGTGGAGTGAAATTTGTAAGAAAAAAGAAGGAAGAATAAAACAGAGTTACCATTTAACTAATGAGGATATAATTTCCTCCGCTAATAATCATATTAATAAGTCCAAAAGGTTAAATTA
Organism: Bretschneidera sinensis; assembly: GCA_023935145.1. Lineage (NCBI taxonomy): Eukaryota > Viridiplantae > Streptophyta > Magnoliopsida > Brassicales > Akaniaceae > Bretschneidera > Bretschneidera sinensis. Next base: position 31,778,796 of record CM043700.1, on the reverse strand, counting down.
AGTATAATAGTCACGATTTATCCTCAATATAATTTAACTAAATACATAATTGGTAAATGTTATAATTCTTGCAATCATAATTGGTAACATTGGTATTTCAAGTAGAGTGGTGAAATCACGAACCGGATTTCGTGGGAGTTACCATAAAACTGGGAAAATTTATTAGTAATCATAGGGAAAATGAGTAGTAATTGTTTCATAAAATTTTTTTAAAAAAAATTAAATACTAAAGTTACTATTCAATTTTTTCGTAATTGCTAGTTAATTTTTTCATTTCGGTGATAATTCTGAGTCTATGTTATCACCATTTTTTAAAGTATACATTATTTATGAAATTGGTCCCTCAACTAAATTTTTTTATCAATTACGCTCTTAAACTATAATTTTGTTTCAACGTATCATCGATATTTCAATGAAACGTGGACTTAAATTGCCAGATCAACTCGCTTATCTAGATCAAATTAGTTTACTATGCTAAACTAGAGACGTGACGAGGTGTGAGATATAGAAACACCTCTTGTGTTGGCTATTGTAGCATTTTTAAAATTAAGTTCAAGCTTTATAATAAAATTTGAGAGATTAAGGAGATATTCACTCGAGAAGCAAGATAATAAACATTTATCACCCATTTAGAAACGCTAGTTACTCTCAAAATTTGTATTCTCATGACATATTTATTTTGTTTTCTATTAAGCCAAGAAAAGATATCGATGAAATGCCTCCAACAATCAATCAAATCAATAATTTTTAGTTAGATCAATTAATTTTAGTTAGATAAACGTGTTGATTTGAAAAATTGTAATAATTTATCATCAAAATGTCAACAAAAATTACTTTAGAATGAAATTAATAATTCAACAACATAATTAAAAACAATAATCAAATATTAATTTAAAAAACGAAATAGGTTTGAGAGACCAAAAGGGAATTTAACCAATAAATTTTCTAACTTGGAGAAAACCATTATACATCATTTTTGAAGTATTCATATAAAAGTAATCATTTTAATATCATTCATCACAAACTGAATCGTAGAAAGAAATTATAGTTTAAATAAAAAGAATTGTTGAAAGAAATTATAAGAAAATGAATCTAAATTTTATTTTCAAACTTCAAAAAGGACAAAATCAAAACCCACTCACTAAATCATATCGCCAATGACAGTCACGAAAAGAGGATGACATCCTAAGCTTTTAGCAAATTGTTTATTATTAAATTTACAATTTACAGTATTATTCTATACTACTAAAAAGGTTGTTTAAGATTTCCAAGAGGTGGGCCCCGATATTGATGGCAATTCCAATCATGATACACATGCCACGTGCCCAGTAAACTGAACCCATCATAGATCTGAGCCAAAAACATAGGATTAAAGCCCACTGTATCAAATCTGGAACAACAAACAATATATACGAAAATAACAGGATAGAGCAAAAATATTTAGACACTGTGAGTGGTCCTAGCGTCTGTGTCAAATCTACATATTCTCTCTCTCTCTCTAAACGGACTTTCTCTCTCTAGAATTCACATAATTCAGGGAGACTTTTGTTCCTGAGATTCGGCTCAATCGCCGATCTTTTCCACCGTTCCTCGGGAATCCCTCGTCTCCGTCTTCCAATCTGTGTCTCGTCCCGGAATATAATGTTCCAGATTTTCAAGGTACGAATATTATACTCCGTATGTAAATATCAGTGAATTTATATGTGTTTTTATTAAACAAGGTATATATATATATATATATATATATATATATATATATATATATATTTATTTATTTCGTTGTCTTTGTTTGTATTTGGAGTTTAATGGGTTTATTGAGTGGATGAGTTCCTTAATTTTCCTCTTAGTTAGACTTCGATTTTACCAGCTTCGGTTTTTAGTTTTAATACTTTCTCTTTGTTATTTTGGGGGAATTTTGAGAATTAGTGTAGTTTGGATTCAGTCTATGTTATATCTTCATTTCTGTTGAGATCTTCTTAAGCTAATGGGTTTCTCTAGGAATTTATGCTTCTGCTGTTACTGCAAGTTTCCATGTACGGTTTTCAACGTTTGAATTCCCAATTTGGTCCTTTCTTTTTTCTTGTATTCTTGAATTTCAAAGAAAGACATTTGGATTATTCAAGAGATTTTTTTAATTACATATTATCATTTCTTATGTTATTTATTTATTTGGGTTTTTTTTGCCTGTAAAGATAAATAATGCTGTCTGTTCAGTAGCAGTACCCTCATGGGGCTCATCTTCAAGGCATAATTGACTGGTTTTTTTTTTGGTCTTTGAGATTCTTCTTTGAAACTCTGTGCTTTAGGTGGGTATTTTCTGAGTACATTAAAAAAGGTTCCCTTTTATGGAAATGGAATCTGCTTTTTTTACATCTCATCATAAATAATAGTACTAATAATAATAGTAATAACAATAACAATAGTTATAATGAAAATAAAAATAATTGATGTGGTTGTATGATCCCTCTGTGAAAAGTAGAACCCATGGAGATAATGATTTATACTACAGGCCTTGTCTCATATGCATAAAAAGCCTTTAAAAATGCCAAAGCTTCTCATGTTTTGTCTGGGTAGTGGTTGAATATAAGCATCTACAGTTGAGAGGATATGATTATGGGTATTCATTAAAATAAACAAATATAGCTTAACAAACTCTGTCTCATTTTCTGTTTCTTTCTCATGATTTTTTTTGTTTTTTTTTTTTTGTTTCATGATGCAGGACTGGTTCTGATTTGATAGAGATTTCTGACTAAAAAAAAAGAAGAAAAAGAATGGAGGGTGACACATTTTCAGGACTTGGCAATGGTACCCAGATTGATAGCAAGATCTTGCAGACATTTCAAAAGAACTTTGTTCAGGTCCAAAATATCTTGGATCAGAACAGACTGCTCATCAATGAAATAAACCAGAACCATGAATCCAAGATCCCTGACAACCTGAGTAGGAATGTGGGTTTGATTAGGGAGCTCAACAACAACATCAGGAGAGTGGTTGACCTCTATGCTGATCTTTCCACTTCCTTCACCAAATCCATGGAAACTTCATCTGAAGGAGATTCTAGTGGTGCTTTGAAATCAGATGGGAAAGCTGGCCACAAGCGAAACAGGCCTGCTTAGTGAATTTGGTTTTTTTAAAGAATTTTTTTTTCATGGTTGGGGAAAAAAGAAAGAATCTCAACAATTGGTGTTGTGGCAGTAGAGAATGGTTAGATTCTGTAACTCTCTTCGTCCTGTATTAGTGAACTGTCTCTTGTTCTCCATTCACTCCTCACATTTATTAGAAATAATTGTGCAAAATTCTATCCCATTGTAACTTTGTGTAACTGTGGATCTAATCAAAATTAAGCATGTTTATGGTAATTTCTAATTTTGCTACTGTTCTTTATAATGGGTTCCAATACATAGTAAAGGTTTCTTTTCGTTAACCTTTTTATCTTTCTATTTTCCCATCTTATAAATTCCAATTAACTTGATCTGTTAACAGATTTTTACACGGAGCTGATCTGTGCTCATAGTTTATAAATTATTCTTCTGTGATAGAATTGGGACTTTATTGTTTTTCACTATTTCCGGTTAAGAGCTTTTAGCTTTTCTTAACTTTTTCTGTTTGTCAAAAAAGTTGATTATCAATTATGGGTCTTCACAATTTTTCTCCTGTCATCAGTTTCTTTTTAATGAAGGTTCATCATATACTTTTGATGGGAACCCTTCACAAATTACCCTTTATTCCCTTTTAACCTCACACCAAATCATGATCCTTCTAGATCTTAACTGAGAACTTCAGTGAAGAGGTTGCTGATACTGTTTTGGGTCCTCTCCCATGAAATCAGAGCTCCTTTTTTCTTCCTTCTCCTTGCTAAGAAGCTACTGTTCATGATGTTTTTCTTTATGTGTGTGTGGAGAAGTGTAACATGCATGCCTACATCTCTGTGAAGATGCTCTGAAAAAATTGCAAGAAAAGCAGCTTTTAGATAATCTTTTTGGTTCCCAATCACACACCACCACAAGAACAGAATCTCAGATAAGAGATGATGAGCTTTTGACCAATTCTTTAAATTTGTTTTAACCAATGGCAATCTCTTGGATGCTATTGGTAGGGGAAAATAAAAAGTATTCTACAGGTAGTTTAAAAACAAAGCACTATAGTTCTTTAGAGACAATTATATATAAACAGTGACACCCAACAACATAACAAGGGCCCCAAAAGGTTCTTTTTTGGGTTGGAACTGAACTTCTCCATGCTTATCCCTTCCTCTACTTAGATTCTTTCTCTTTTTCTTTTCATTTTTTTTTGTTTCTTCTTATTCTCTTTATGTAATAAATGTCCTTTACGATTTCCTTCAAGTTGATGATTCCCTAGCAGCTCTCTCTCCCTATCTGTGATTGAGCAGGTGTCTTTGTTGGTGGACCCAGTGCATGTCTGCCTAATTTCACGATCTTAGGAGTAAAGGCCCACATGAGTGATTGCTGGAATTGGTTTGTTTCTGGTTTAGATTTTTTAAGTTGGTAGTGAGGGTGTTACCTCACCTACAACTTGGTGCGTTTGCATTAAAGTTATTTAGATCTATTATTGTTCCACCATTATCATTCTTATGACCCTAGGCCACTTTTGAGTGTATCTGAAAATTGAGTTATGTTAGGGTATATTTGGTGGACAATACAGAAGAAAGGGTATGAGATAGACAAATAGAAAGATAGAATGTCTCATTTTATCGCAAAGTATGATAATTTTATCATATTATAATAAGATGAGATATGTAATCTTCTGCTCATACTTTCTACCAGACATTCATAGAACAAAAATTAGCATATCATTTTTTTCATCATGTCAATCAAACACATTCTTACTGAATATCAACTTTACTCAGTTTCTAAATGATTTGTAATGTTTGGAGTGATTTTGGAAGATTTTTAAAAAAGAAAGGCGAATTTCACTTTACCATGTGGCTTGAGCATAGTAAAAAATCATCATTGTGGTTACAATTTAACCACTCAAAATATGTTTTTTAGGTACAAAATTATGACGTTAATTAAAATGCAAGTGCAATGCACATACTTTGTTTTTATAGAAAAATTCTCACTAGGGTATCACAATGATCATGAAGAATAAAAAAAATCTCAAATAGGGCACCAAAATCTTAATCAGTAAAATAATTAACTCATAAATTAAGTGAGATACTAAATACATGAAACAAGATACATAGGTTATGATAAATTAATTTGTCATATAAAAATGGTAAAAAAAACAAAGGATATTTGATACTCTAGTCTTTTCTAGCATGGATTTAGGCATGACATTGATTATTTATAGTTTCGTATCTAAATTTGCAATTCCGACCTCGATTCCACCGTGGCTTGCTAGCTTAGAAAGATTTGAAGCTTCATTCATCTAATTTTGCCTTGTATCGTACGTTATTATTGTTATTTTTATGTTAGCGTTATACTTTTTCAATCATAATCGAAACTTGAATTTTTATTTTTGATTGTGGTGTGAAATTATGGATTGGTTAAAGTATTAAAATTGATCCGCTATCTATTCAAATTATTACCCGCACCTATATTGATCGAACAGAGATCCATAATTCAAGGCACCTTAAAAATTATCGGTACTAAGTTTGGTCAATAAAATCGTGGGTCGGACCGAATCTACATGTAAGACCCGCAACCATTACCTGCTTAGTTGATACAAGTATACTTGTATAGCACATTTAAATTATCGCTCCAGAACTCATTCTTACTCGTTAGATAATGGCACTTTTTTTCTTTAAAGTTTTACTTGTTTGATATTGATACGTCGTCTTTTATCGATATAAGAAGGCTCGTACCGTTATGCCAATGGCGGACCCCTCCCGGGGGTAGTGAGTGGGCAAATGCCCCCTGATTTTTTGCCAGAAAGATTTCTTTGCATGGTACTCAAATGAGTTTGGCCTGAAAAAGAATGGAATCTATCCTTGAAATTTAAAGAAGATAAATAAAATGAAGAAAGAACTCTACAATGGCTCGTACCTTCTGCCAATGGCAGGGCGAAGAGTCGAGAGGGCCAAATTTTTATGTATGGTGCTCTAGTAATTACATATATACATAATGACTGAGTTCTTAAAAGACATTTTTTAAAAAGGAAAAATTGTGATATACAACAAATATACCTTAAAACAGGAAACCAACACCTATCAATTACAAGAACAAAGTGGTAATCTTCACCTCATCTAGACCTTATAAGTAAGACACTCCCAAACAGTAAACATAATCATCACTCTTATTTTTCAATTTCTCCATTTCGTATTTTGACTTAAGATTCGAAAGGTCTTTCTTCGAGTCAATCACTCCGGATCAACTTTCTTTTCAAGTGCCCTAGAACCAACTTGAACCAAACAAGTACAAGTCAATGTACGACCTCCTTTTGATCAGCTCAGACTCGATTTCAATAGCAAACCCGACCAAACCCAAATACACCTGACTTATTTTCGACGTCAGCAACGTGATTTACCAACAAAACTACGCTCAAACTGCATTTCATAGTAATATTTGATAATATAAATAAAATTGTAATAAAAATGAGCGGTGTTATTCATATATCCGTCTAAAATATTCAAATCAGACACTCTGAAAATTTAAACGATAATTATTACTTAGATTTCTAAACAGTTATTACTCAAATTTTCATGTATTTTTTTAAATGTTTGTAATGTGTGTACATGAATCATTATTCAATAAAAAATAAGAATTCGTGACTGAACCGAAAATATAATCTTGGTTATACCTTTGAATCAAATACCAAGTGGTTGCCGGCCGCCAAAGCCACTGAGAAACGTCACCGAATTCCATTGAATCAAATAAAAATATATCAAATGATGTCATTCAGTATCAAAATTAAATCTGCTTTGCTTAAGGTGATGATCAAATGAGAGCAATTGGTCCCAAAGACACGCCAAGACAAAATAAACATGCTACTATAGCATAACATGTGATTATGTGAAGTGGGAATCTACTTTTTCCAATTGTTACTTGCATTTCCAGCAAATAGCTTGGAAAGGAACCCACACCTAGCTTGGCCACTTTAACCTAAATAGAAAAGATAGATTTTTTTTTAAGTATCAACATCATTAATTGGACCCAGTTACAGTAATCCAATTATAATATTACACGCCCATGCTTGAAATGAACATTTATAGTAATAATAACTATGATATAGTATTGAAAGTATTGATCTAATAGCTAATTCAACAACCCCCCTTTTTGAAACTTTATAAAAGACACATATTCCCCTCATTAAACATTGATCTCTATTTGTTAGGAAACCCATAACAGTTGATTGGGCATTTTTTATATATATAAAATGTATGCCCTGCTCAAACTTGTTTGCTAGTACAAAATATGGCTGTTTTTTGCGGTTCATTTTTTCAAAACATACGATGATAGTTTCACTACTTTCAAAGGAAAAAGCTAAATTACAAATACAATCGAAAGTGTACAAAATGAAATTGGATTGAGATTTGGTTGGATTAAATTCATTTAATTCTATCTTAATTTTTAATCTCATGTTTGATTGATATTTGAGGTGAGATTAAGTTAATTAAATCTCGAGCTTAACCTTAAGATGGGATTAACTTTTTCAGGATAAGTTTGCTCTCAATATTTTTTATTTTTTTTGGCATTACTATTTTACATATAAACCAATAATAAAATGATTATAATTATAATAGTTATCATAATTATAATAAAATTTAATAATAATTATTATACTTAAAAAATGATAATATTAAGAATAATTATTATAGTATTTATATTATTATTATTAAGAATATAATAATATTTTTAATAACAATTATTATAATATTTATAATAGTTACTATTCTTTTATAATAAATTTATATTTTATAATAATTATTAGTAATTATTATAATAATATTTGCTAATAATTATATTATAATAGTTATCATTACAATAATGATTATATATGATTATGATTATTTATAATAATCATTAAAACTTATAATAATGATTATTATAATTATAATTTATAAATTAATTATAATAATAAATAAATATTATAATTGTTGTATAATAATTATTTATATTATAGGATAATTATAGTTTGATTATTATTATTAATATTAATTATAATTATTATAACTAAATAATTGTTTAATAATTAAAATAATAATTATTATTGTAATAATAATTATAAAAATTATTATTATTATTATTATTCTGTAAAATAAAGGTTAATATGTAATACTTCTAGAAAACTTAATTGGACGGATTAGAGAACAATTTTGCCATATTACTCATTATCCTATTTTAATACAAATGTTAATCCCGTCAACCAAACATGAGATTTCAATAGGATAAAATTAGCAAATCCATTGAACCAATAAAGATATAAGTAATACCACTTTAATCTTGTCTTAGTCCAGTTTCAATTTAATTCCATATTAATCTTGTTTGTGAACCAAACGGACATAATTTTGACTGAATCATTGAAACCTGTGAATGTTATGTAAATTGCCTTAGTGATCCTAAATTTTAAACCCTCCAAATATTGGACAGACCATCATAACTATAATATAGCGTTTGGTTCTGATTCATAGAGAAGAAAGATAAGAGAAAAAAAAAATGAGTAAAGAACGCTTTTATTATCGTGTGGTGATAAAAAAAAAATGAGATAATTGAAATTCATTTATATATAAAAATTACACTCCTTTTAAATTGAGATGATTGAAGATTAAAAGCTAAAGTAAGTTTTTTTTTTTCTTTCTCGAATTTTCATCATTTTTATCAACACATAATAGAAAAAACCATTTTTTTCATCATTTCCCATTTTTTTCTCTTCCTATTTATTTTCTAACTTTTTTGCTTTATCAATAAGATTAAGCTTCTTCATGCCATCATTCTTGTGAAATGCTCTGGTTTGCATGCAGTAACCTTAAAGGAGGCTACACTTCCTATTCTATTCTTACATTCTTTGGTGCAACTGTTTTTTTTTTTTTAATTTGTATGTAGCTATTATTATCATAAAGCAAATCAAACAGTGTCTGACATGCTTCTAATAAACTTGCATTCTTCTTTCCAATATGGTGCAGTATTTCATCACCTGTGTGCATTGCCATGCACTTGAAACAAACTCTAGTTCTGCATTGCTTTAATGTCTTGCTCTCATCCGCCTTTGTTTTGTCTGAATGTTTTATTTATTGTGAGCATAGTTTGCTCAAGAGAGTATTCAAATGAAAATTTAAATTTCATTAGGAAAGCCTCAATTTTAATGGACTTTATCTTTTGTAGAATTCTGTATTACATCTCAGTGCGTGGTGCTGTTTCACAATGTTCATTTTGCTTTTTGCTTGTCACTTAAGCTGGATTTTGGTGGCTTTGATGCCACAAAAGTTTCTGTGGCTGCCAATGTTTCTGTTTCTTTTAGGATACTTGTATTTTATAACCATATCTTGGACTTTTGAATATAAAAAAATAAAAATAAAACATATCCAGGACTTTTACCTTTGTAATCCTCTTGTTGATTGATGGAGCCCACAACAATCACGGTCAATGGATCATCGACACGTGAAATCAATAGATCATCGACACATGGAGTCATTTGTAGCCAATGGATCATTGACATACAATGTCACATGACACCAATGGACCGCTAACACGTGTCCAGTTTATGTATCACGGCTAGAAGACACGTGGAACGAGCGGGTCACGTAATCATCACGTCAAAGCGCGATTAACAGACCAAACCACGCCTGAACACGCGATCGTATGAGCACGTGATCTGAGCACGCGACTGAGATTTCACTGCAGAAACGCAAGATCACAGAAACGGAGCCATCCCTCTCACGTGGTCGACCTTACTTCAGAAGACTATAAAAGACCTAAATTATGTAGATCCAAGACATTTTCTCCGTTCTTCACAAATCAACTACACTAATGACACACCCCATTTCTTTTGTGTCCTCGTACTGATAAAAATTTCTGAGCGTCTTCGGAGGCCTCCTCCTCCTCTCCCTTCGTAGACCCTCTAGTTCACCCATCCTACTTGTGCATATTCCAAAAAATTGATCCCAAGTCAACAGTGGTTCCTCGGCATCAACACTGATGATGTTTAAGTCGAATATCTGAAACTTTTATCTTTGTAATCCTCTTACTAATGATTTTTTTTTTTTTGTTATTGTTGTTGTTGTTTGTTATAAAAGTTAAGTTCCAGAACTGTTCTGTTTGAACTTTTGTCATCCTCTTTCAGGGCCTGCTATGGTGTCTTGAGATTTATCATGGAAAGTGGTGCGAAAGGATGCGAGGATTGTTTAACCTTTTAAGTTATTTATTGTAGGTTCCTAAGCTCTCGCTTTGGAGTATTTTTCTTTTTGGAATGATTTTACCAATTGTGATTCTTCCAAGTGTTATTGGGTGAATATGTTACTGTCGGTGGAAAGCTTAGAGCACAACGCGCCAAATCCATGAAAGTTTAAGGATGGATATGAGATCTCTTTGGGTCAGCCAGTCAATGAATATATCGGTTCTCTATTAGGATAGTTATCATAATTTTATGATTTACGATTCGATTCATATAATTTGGTTTAGTATATTAATGATTTGAATTGATATGTTTAATTTAAATTAATCTTAAACTAATATCGAATCTATGATTTGTTTAGTTTCGATTCGATTCATACTATTGGTCTGATTTAATAAAACTTATAATTTTTATAAAAAAATTATAGATAAAGGTTTAAGACATGATGTTTAAAACTAAAATGAACATAATTCATTAGTTTTTCTTGTAATGAAATAAACAAGTCTATATAGCATTTATATCTTTAATTTCAATTCATAATATTATTAAGTATAGTAATACTATTATTTTATTATTTTATTATATTGTGCTATATTAGTTGTGAATTATTAATAAATTACTATTATGTGACTATAATATATTAATTAGAGTAGGTTATGATAGACAAATGTTTTTTCAATTGGTCATATAATCATTCAATATATATTAAAATATTTCACTTTTAATGTATGTTGTTTGTTTTACATATATATATATATTAATTTAAATTGATTTTAAATATTAATATTAAATCTTACGATTTAATTTGATTGTCGATTAATAAAATTGAGATTTCGTTTTACATTCTCAATTTAACAACTATGGGTGTTCGACATGTTCTTTTGAGACAGGTTTGCCGCTTGGCATAGCCTTCTTGTGTACGTTTTCTATAGAGTTGCAGACCTTTTTTCTCTTTTTGGTGCGTTGGACTAAGGAAGAAACCTGGGCCAAGCGACCCCATCAAATCATTACACATATGAGGTCTGAACCGATCAGGACGCTGGGTCCAAAACTCCAAATAGATAAACCCAAAGGGCCAGAAGCCCCATCAGACGCGAGCCAGTCAGCACAGGCATTTGCCTCCCGATGCACGTCATTCCCAGTTACAGTTGATAAGATCTTGGCAAACTAAAATGAGAGTACTAAATTGATCTGAGGGCAGAGGAGGGGGGAGCCCAGCTTCTCCACCGCTATCTTGGAATCCATCTCACAGAGCAACTTTCTGAAGCCAAGATTCTTAGCAAGCCTTAGCCCATCAAGTAGCCCCAAAGCTATGTCGCAAGGACTGTTGAGTTTCCCAAATGAGCCGAGAAACCACCCAACCAATCCCCTTTGGCATCTCTCACGATACCACTAGCCCTTGCCGCGGACCTTGTTCTTTGAGATTGTCATTGTGATCAAAGCTTTTAATTGTCATCCAGGGGGTACTTGGTATCAGGGTCAAGATTATGCTCGATTGGGATCTTAAAGGAAAGCAGGGCCCAACAACTCCACTGCCTGATCTGGTCACACAAACGTTGAAGTTCATGGTTAGCTGCTTGTAATCAGTCTCGATGGGTTCGAGAGTTGCAAGCCATTGCACTCCCAATACCAACTAGCATGCTGTGACAGGAAGAATGTAGTAGTCGGCGGTGATGGGAAGTCATTGGTGAACTCATCGAGATTTCAGTAAAGAAAACACCAATTTGAGATTTTTAGAAAACAATTTTAGAAAATTACTAATTTCTGACGGACCCTTGTAGTCGGTTGGACCAAATCGAAGTTATGCAGCCTTGGTGAACTCATCCCATGTGAGTGGTCCGCGAAATTTCGTCAACCACCTGTGCAATGTTCTTGAAATCAAAATATTGTTCTGCCTTGTAAATCCATCCAGTTGGGTCGTCTCCGTTAAACTTTGGGAAGGACAACTTGAGGTGTTGATGAGGGTGGTCATTGGTAGTGTTAGAACGAGAAGTATGTCGGTGTGAGGATTCATCACGTGCAAATGGGTTGGTTTCGAGAGAGCTAGTGTTTTGGCTACGGAAGACTCGAAGAGCTTGAAGCTCGGTTAACACTGCTCGTAAGGATGCGTTCACCTGATCGAAATTGGTCTCGTATCGTGCCAAGATTTCGTTGACATCGCTGCGGAATTCTGCATTCGTTTTGCTGCGAGTGTTCATGGTCGGAACCGTGCTCTGATACCACTGGTACGAAGGAATTTTAGATAAAGAAAGGAATAGGAGAAGGAGGGGACTGTTTGTGAATAAACTCTATATCTTATTGAACTCCTTCAGGCTATATATAACCATACAACTAGTAGGGAAAATAACAACAATGTAAAGAACAGGAAATACTGCAAAATAGGAAAAAAAATAGCACCCACTATGCCACTCAAAACTTACTCAATAACAGACTCAACAAACACAGATTAATAGGAAAAAGAATAGCACTCACTATGTCACGCAAAGCTTACTCAATAATAGACTCAACAGCATTGACTAAACAACAAATTAGACCAAGTCTTCCATCTTGCCACTACTACTTCGTGGTCTGGTGCGTGCATAGCATGCATGTAAAGTGGCACATATCATTTCTCTTGTCCTAGTTCAATAAAGTGGAAAAGTGAGTAAAAAAAATGTAAATGGTATAACTTTTATCATTATATCCTTAGTAATAATAGTGAATATTAAAGTGAGAGATTAGATGGTATTAAAATATCTTTTAGTAATGACTAATAACGGTTCATGTGATTTCGAATAGAGTAATATGTTCTATGTAAGACAAAAAAATAGGCTCAATTTAGGAACTTCTAATTGAGATATGAATACACTAGCTTAGGTTAAACTAAAAAAAACTGTTTGTGCACCAATGTAAAGACCTAAAAAGGTTTTAAAATTTAAAAAGGTCATCTGAACACTTGCCTTTGATCGACTTCCATATCATAATTGCTCTAGTGAGTAACTGAAGAAAATAGATGGGAGATAGAAAGGAAAGAAACTAATTATAAAGATATATTATATTGATAAATTAATAATCTCATTTATTTTCTCTTTCATTTTTCACTCTTAAATATTCTCAATTTTGAAAGATTATGATTTATACATGCAAGAAAAGAACATCAATTCTCTTAGTTTTCTTTCTTTTCAGTTTTCTCTCAAACTAAACAAAATAAAAGATCATTTAACTCACTTTTTTTTCTTTTCATTTATCAGTTCTACTAAACACACCTTAAACGATGACTAATCATAATAATGCCAGTACATGAATACTAAAAAGATAATCAGCAAACACAAGTGAGTGAACTTTACCTCAAACACTTATGTTGATTTATGAAAGATTCTGTCTTCAGCTGCATCGTTTAACAGATTTGATAAGATCTCCATTAATTGCTATAACAACAAGATAACGAGGACAATAGATCCTCTTGTTTAATGCCTCTACCATCAGGAAAGTAACTAACCACAAATCCATTGAGAGTAAAAGAGAAAATGGGGGTAGTGAAACAGATCTGGATCCATTGAATGAAGGTTTCAAGACATAACAAAACTTGTAAAGAGTGCAGAATAAGTGAAGAGGTAAACTAATTAAACTTCGAAAGAACTTGCAAGTGAAACATGAAGTGATTAGAATTTGTTTGTAGATCCACACAAAGCATATTGATGTTCTGCTTAGCTTTACATCATCTTTCAAATATTTTTCTTTAAAATCTATGAAGTCAAATGTTTTTTTTATTAACACTATAAATCCATTTTATTGTAAGTTTTAAAATATAATATACTCAGAATTTAAATTTGGAATCTTTGCTGGTAAATCCTTATATGACATAATCGCTAAGTAAATATCAATAAAAAAAATGTTATTTGAGATAAAAAAAAAATTACCCAAGAGACATTTTAAAATTTGAAATTATAATCATTCTTTATTAGAGAAAAATATAAAAATAAAATTCGTGAATTTTAATTGGTAATTTATTAGAAATAAAATTTGTAGATAATATAGGCATGCAAACTTAGGTTCTGTTTGATAGAATTTATGAAATTGTTTTTATTTGTAGGTCAAACACTTTTAAAAATTAATTTTTGAAAATATTTTATGAAACAATTTCTAAAAAGATGAATTTGCGTATTTTCTTTATTTTTAACATTTGTTTGACGTTTTACTTAGTACTAAACAAATTTTAACTTTACAATTGTTTCAAAATTATTTTGACAATCATAAATCAAAACTACAACGAAATTACACTATACCTTAGGACGCTTATATAACTAGCCCCTAGTTATTAATAAAAGTCAATAAAAAAGTAAAAAAAAAGTTTGATATTAGAACAACTTTGAAGTTGTCAGTTCTATATGTAACCATTTTGTTTTACCAATCTTTGAATATTTATGTGCTTTTTAAATAAATTCTCAATAAAGTAACAAATTTTTAAGGAAAAATATCTCGATAATTATCGTCTTACATAAAAAAAAAAATATGTTTATGAGAAGTTACATATAAAGATCATTTTACGGTTCAGAAGTCGAATATTCTTTTATAATTAGCATATGCTATCAGTTTTGTTGATGTTCAAAATTTGACAGGGCACAAACTTCAAATCGAAATTCATCTTGCTTGGTTGAGTTGTTTAGTGGGAAGGTTAACGACCAGCCTCTAAAAATAAGATCGAAGAAAACATTAAGTGACTCGAAACTGGGTTTTTTGAAATAACTCATTAATACCTAAATCAATAATTGTAAAAAAAAAACTGAATGAATTTAAGCAACAAAAAAAAATTGTTTTGAGCGGGAAATTGTTCCTGCCATAAATGGTTTATGGGTTTTTTTTAACCTATAGTGAAAAGATATTGATATTAAAAATCATTAATACATAAATTTTATTTTAATAAATACAGATTCAAGATAAATAATTACCGTTGTACTCTCGATGATAAAATAATTTTCTTTATGAATGAATGATCGAGCCACGTGTCGGATTGGCTGTAGATTTTTGAACAAATAAAGTATTATGTGATCATCTATATATATTTTTTTTTAATTTTTTAGTAAGTTCTCAAAAGAACAATATGAAAAATGAAAATAGAGCAATTAGACAAGGGGTAGAACTGTAATTTGTAACTTGCAACCAAGGAGAAACATTGGTGCCTAATTTTAAAACCCCAAGTTCCTTCAAATCAGTATCGGTTCTCCTAACTCAAGTCCCCGCCACGAACACCTCCAAATTCATATCACCATCGCCAAAACCTCTCCTCTCTCACTTTAATAATCGCAAATAGCCTCTAAAGATACCTCATAATCGCGTCTATCTATCAATCACTACAAATAACTTTCAGCAATATAAAAATACTCCAAAAATCTCACGAATACTCTCTCATTTCCATTTCTAGGGTTTTTGGTCTCATTTGTGCTCCCAGTCTTTGCTAATTCTCCCTTCCGCTAGGATTTTCTGTTTCCAGATCCTAAAGGTGACGATGCCGGTAAATCTAACTCCCAATTCGATCGCTGCGATAAACGGCGGCGACGTGAACTCGAAGCCGCTGGTTCAGGTCTTGGATATCAAGCTCATCGGGAGCAATCAGGAGAGGTATAGATTCCTCATCTCGGACTCATCTTCGGCTCAGCACGCGATGCTGGCGACTCAGCTCAACGACCGAGTCAAGAGCGGCCGAGTCAAGAAGGGGTCTGTCGTTCAGTTGATCGATTATATTTGCAGCACTGTGCAAGGCCGCAAGTACGTTTGCTTAATTATTTTTTAATTAATCAGAATAATTTTTTATTGTCGTCGTTAATATGATATTGAATTTGTGTTGCTAGTAGCGTGTGATTTGGTGGTTGGGTAAGTTTAAGATCTTGCTTGGTGTGGCTTGGAATATTAAAATTTGAATTAAATATACTTTTAGGCATTCCATTTTTTTGAATTGCGGTAGAAAGAAAAGAAGAAAGAACCCTTGGAAGCTAAATTTGTGTATCTCCGCTCAAAAATCTGAAAGAAAAGAAGGCAGTTTGGCAGCTATGCTCATGTTAAGCAAGTGCTAGTAGTAATCATACAAAGTAAAGATAGGTTTCCTTATGAACAACATAATCCAAGTTTAGTTTGTAAACTAAGTATTTCACTGTTCACATATGATATTTGGCTTGTTACCCTTATGTAGTCATTGCTGTTAATTTAGGAGCAAAAATGGTCTTATTTTCGTGCTCCTTAAAGATCGTTCCAATTGGATACTTTATTTTGGATCATAGACAGTATTGTGTTCAGTTTGTTTAGAATTGGAAAAAAAAGAAGAACAATGTTAATTGAAATAAAATCAGAAAGTGTGTGAAATGATACTATGTTGCCTTGGGACTTATAATATCTTAGCAGAAGCCATGTTGCTTCTTTGTTTGACCTCAGCTTATATCTTTTATTTAACATGGACAGGATTATTGTCGTGTTGAACATGAAAACTATAATACCAGACTGTGAAATAATTGGGAATCCAAAGATTTTGACTGAATTAGATTCTACTGCTCAAAAACCATTGCCTACTACTGGCAATTCACAGCCGCCAAGGGTTGTTAATAAAAGTTTTAGTGTCCAGAATCCTAGTAATAATGCTCCAGCAAGGGCTATTAATAATAGTTCAAGTTTTGAGGATCCTGGTAATAACGCACAGACTTTCCGACCTTCTGTTCAACCTCCATACCAGCCACCTCCAAATTACAGAAATCATGGCCCAATATTGAAAAATGAAGCACCAGCGCGTATCATTCCTATTGCTGCTTTGAATCCCTATCAGGGGCGGTGGGCTATCAAGGCAAGAGTAACTGCAAAAGGAGATCTCCGTCGCTACAACAATGCCCGGGGTGATGGGAAGGTTTTCTCCTTTGACCTCCTTGACTCCGATGGAGGGGAGATACGGGTTACCTGTTTCAATGCTGTTGTTGACCGCTTTCATGATGTTATCGAGGTTGGTAAGGTCTATTTGATTTCAAAGGGTAGCTTGAAACCTGCACAGAAGAACTTCAACCATTTGAAGAATGAATGGGAGATATTTTTGGAGGCAACTTCAACTGTTGAGCTCTGCCCCAATGAAGATGGTTCCATACCAAGACAGCAATTCTCGTTCCGTCCTATCAGTGAAATTGAGAATGCTGAAAATAATTTCATACTTGATATTATTGGCATTGTAGTATCTGTGAACCCATCAGTTCCTATATTGAGAAAGAATGGTACAGAAACTCAGAGAAGAATTCTGAATCTGAAGGATGAATCTAGGAGTGTTGAGCTAACTCTTTGGGGGGATTTCTGCTATAAGGAAGGTCAGAAGCTTCAAGACATGCTAGATTCTGGGGTTTTCCCAGTTTTAGCTGTTAAAGCTGGGAAGGTCAATGACTTCATTGGGAAATCCATTGGGACGATCTCTTCTACCCAGCTCTTTATAAATCCAGATTTTCCAGAAGCTCACAGCCTGAGAGACTGGTTTGATCAAGAGGGAAAGAATACTGCTGCTGTGTCTATTTCTAGAGACATTATGCCAGGAGCACCTAAGAATGAGAAGCGTAAAACTGTGTCTCAGATCAAGGATGAAGGTCTTGGAAGATCGGATAAGCCAGACTGGGTAACAGTGAAGGCAACCATAACTTTCATTAAAACAGATACTTTCTGTTACACAGCTTGCCCTTTAATGATTGGAGATAGACAGTGTAATAAGAAGGTGACACGGTCAGGAGACACGAGATGGCAGTGTGACAGGTGCAATCAAGAATTTGACGAATGTGATTACAGATATCTTCTTCAGGCTCAGATTCAAGACCATACGGGACTGACTTGGGTAACAGCTTTCCAGGAATCTGGTGAAGAGATCTTGGGTTGCTCAGCAAAGGAGTTGTACTGCATGAAATATGGATTGCAAGATGATACCAGATTTGGGGAGATAATTCGAGGCAGTCTCTTTCAGCAGTATCTTTTCAGGCTTAAAATCAAAGAGGAAATGTATGGGGATGAACAGAGGTTGAAGATCACTGTTGTTAAGGTGGACAAGTTGAACTATTCTTCAGAGAGTAGATACCTTTTTGATTTGATTTCAGGGTCCCGTAGATAAGAAACAATTCTGAACCAAAGTAAATGACTTTAGATATTATAGCTTTTATTCTGCTGAGCCAATTCACTTTGGTGGAATTAGATGTCCTAAATTTGTTGATAGTGATTCGATGGATGAATGTCACACTCTAGATTCAATCTCAGCTATCTCTCTCTCTTTCTTATACTGTAACTTTTAGTAGTCTGTATTTTTGGACAGAAGATGAACCAACATATTTCGGTCAGTTGATTGTAAGAATTTCGGTAGTGCAATTTTCTACTTTGCTATTGATTGATTGCCTTTTAATTCAAAATGCTATATGCGATGCCATGGCCATGGAAAGGGTTTTTGGTTCTTTTGGTGTCTTCTGCAACAATGACGATGCACCTATTTTTCTTTGTGCCACAAGGTAGGTGTCGAGAGTGATTGCTTTTACCTGTATATCCATATCTATGATCTAAAATAGAGGTATTGTTCGAAAGAGTTTTGAAGCAATATGTGTTCCTTTGTTGTGGCAAAATGGAAATAGAAAATCTAGAATTCACGAGTTTCTGGCCAAATCACAGCTAAGAGAGTCATAGATTACACATACAACACACAGTTCGTTACTGAAAACATCAAACAGATACAGAAGAAAATCCAAAGATTCTCAGAAATGATCTCTCAAGTCCTCTTGACGGGGTCGAAATTGGAAACACCAATCACAGCTCCAACAATGGCAACAAGCACAACACCACCGGCAGCAATGCTGAGCAAGAAGTTCTTGAGAGAAGGGGAGAACCCAGACTCTGCAGCCTCGGCGACCTCTGGGATCACCATGGAAGCAGTCAGGGCAGCAGCTGTCAATCCGGTGATTGCTTTCTCCTTCAGGGAAGAAGCCTTGACCTCAATCCTGCCGTTGGACTTTGATGCTGCCATTGCCTTTGATGGTTTCACTGGCAATGGCTTGAAAAAGCCTTCAGAGCTTGGCACCCTCTTTTGGCTTACATGGGTTAATGGCATAGCCATTGATACTGCTGAAGTCGAAGCCATCTTTCCTCTTCTCTTGGCTCTCTCTTTCTCTGTACCAACAGAGAGAATTTAGTTTAAATTTGAAGGGTCGGTGTTTTTGAGAGGAGATGAGTGGGAATCAGACAGTAATGAGAGGTGGACAATTGAGATATGAGTAGCGCATGTCATCTCTATCTGTGTCCTAGGTGGCAGCTTCTCCATTTGGCATCGTTGGATAAGGTTATCTCATTGGCCCAATCACCATCAAATCGATGAATTCTCATGGTTGGCACCCAGGAATGGTACCTATGGATGACATTTGACAGAGGACAGTAGTCTGGGCCTGGGGTCTCTGTGCAATGTGTTGTGCCACTGGGCTAGGTTCAGTCTGTTGAGAGATAGTTCCCTTTCAGAAATCATGCTGGGCTAGTTTGAGCCCTACCCAAGCCCAACTAAATCGGATCGGGTCTATTTATAACAATTAAAAACCTAAGAAATTGGGTAGATTATTGATAGATGATAAATTATGTTAAAAGCATTTCTCTCATTTACTAAAAGAGGAGAGAAGAATGAAACTGAGTTTCAGTTTGTAGTTTCGAAGCACAAACACGAGGTTACATGACCTGAACATGAAAGGAGCAAACATCTAAACAAAAACGTATCTCCAGAATATGAACATGAGAATAATTAAAAGCAACAATGTGGTATTTTCCTTTGAAATGAACTCAAATCAAAATTGAAAAAATAATAATAATTAACAAATACAATAATCATGTTTATGAACAGGTTCAAACTTCAATCGCAACAATGTGGTATTTTCCTTCTCTCTCTTTTTTGTTGTTGTGGTTTTTCTATCCCTCCTTTGTTATGTTGAGTTCTTTATTCATTTTACAAGTTAGAACTACAATCCCAGCTTGAATTACTGATCTTCCAATGAGACATTCTCTATATGATTCTCCTCATAATACCTGTTAACAACAAAAGCAATGAAACATTAGAATTTGAGATAACTCTTTAATTTATAAGAAATGAGATGATGAGTGAAGCTAAAATTTTCATTCTTTTTCTCTGATCCCCCGTTATGAAAATGAAGAGTTAGGTGTTTCTCTGTATGAATCAGTGTCAGAAACTTAGAAATCAAAATGCAGGATATGAGTTCCAATACTTTTTGTGTTTCTTGTTTAATTTATTGGACAATTAACACAAGTTTGAGTAAATAGAATTTAGAATACAGTGGCACATACTTGCAGCAAATGAGGAGAATGCTTGCACAAAGTAGACAGACCATCAGCGAAGAGTAAATGTTGAGGATGATGACCCAACATAACTAAGGTGTACTTCTTGAGGCAGGAGATGATATTTAATACCGAGATCTTCAAATATTTTCTTTAGTTCTAAGACTAGGTCAGATCTCCTGCTACTCCTATCTCCATAATTCTGAAAGTTTATGGTGTGGTTAACATAAAGACCCATTTTCATTTTATTCACATCCTCAATCTCCTTAACCAACACAACGTGGCCAGGACGCCAGTGCTGAGGCTTGCTCTCCAAGTACCTGAAATTCCAAAGAAAAGACATAAATGAAGCATATGGCCATTTATATAATTGTTAGAGAGGGTAGCGGTGTGGCCAACTCTAAGCTTTTAGAACAAGCCAGCACTCTTAACCAATACATAATTTCAAAACTGATGCCGCACGGTTAAGCAGAGTTTAAAGAAAGGATTTGTGTGGCCAACTCAAAGCATCCAGGGCAAGCAAGCACCCTTAACTATGACTTGATTTCAAAATATATGTAGTACCAGAGTTTAAGAAGAGGTTCTGATCTCTTTGATAGAGTGAGTAGAGGTTAAAATCCCTAATGTAGTAAAAAAATGTGGAGGTCGAAAAAGGATTGGTGTGGGCAACTTCAAGAATCCAGAGCAAGCAGGCACCCTTATCCTTA